>JAVJIX010000001.1:582500-682500 GCA_036785185.1 Paratrypauchen microcephalus
TTCACTCTGGTTTTCACGTGGAGTCTTCGCAAATGTAAAAATACTGTATCTCTCATGCTTCCTGCAGCTCTGAAAGTCCCGTTTTTATCTGGTTCATAAAACACAGTACATCTATAGCGATGACAGGAATAAATGCACTAGCAAACAGCACTGCAGCTAGGGAGGCACCGGTCCACATTTTTTTCACTTCCAATTCGATTCCAATACCTGAATTTGGATATCTGTCGATACCAATGCTATTCCAAAACCAACTGTTTGTTTCAATATTATCATTATTGTTAAACTACAAATAAACTCATCTCTACAGGCAAGTAAGCCTATGAAATGTTTGCATGTGTGTCCCAAAAGGCAACTTGAGGTAAGTATAGGTCAGGGGTCGGCAACCTTTACCACTCAAAGAGCCAATTGGACCCGTTTCACACAGTAAAGAAAACACTGAGAGCCACAAAACCCTTCTGAATTTAAAATGAAATAACACTGCATATAACGGCTTTTTTTTTGCCTTTGTGCCATAGAATTACATTTTGAAAATGAACAAACTAAAATAAAATACATTTTAATCAAATACAGTGGTCCCTCGCTATATCGTTCACTTTTGTGACCTCGCCGTTTCGCTGATTTTTTTATAGTGCATCAATGCGCATTTTGTTCTGTGTCCTGATAAAGGACTGTAGAGCTTTGCCGATTCATCAGTCCTCCTCCGTGTCTCCTGTACAGGACAGAATGCGTTCAGCCAAATTTATATAAATGATTGATCACTAGCAGTATGACTCTGAAATGCTGTTTGTTTGCAAGTTTTCTCCCCGACAAAACGCGCAACAGCGGAGCGGCGCCAGGACGAAGAGGCTCGGTCAGACGAACTGTGAAATACACGCAATATGTTTAGAGCCGGAAAACAGGTTTGGATCTTTGGTTTCATTCTGTAATATCTTCGTAGATTTCTATCGTGGGTTATTTTTAGAACTTGACCACTGCGATAAACGAGGGACCACTGTACTGAGCCACATCAGAGGGATCAAAGAGCCGCAAGTTGCCAACCCCTGGTATAGGTCTTGCATTGTCCCGTAGAATTACATGCACTTTTTCTAGCGGGATCTCCCAGTGGTTTAACATCTCTGTAATGGATGCTGCAATTGTAGCTCGGTTGTGTGAGCCTCTGCACTTTTTTACCTGGAGCGCCGCACAACAGAGGCAGTGTGAATCGCTGTCAGTCCAGTGCACAGTGAGGCTTATCAGTGACATTGGGCAGACATCCGATGTCCAAATATCTGTCGTAAAGCTCAGATCTCTTTATAGCTTCTCAGCTAACTTGGTTGAAACTCTGTTGTAGAGTTTGGGTAGCGCTAGCGCAGTCACTGATAAATAGCTTCCGCCTCTCGGTACAACGGCTTTGCAAACATTTCACGTTGCTGTCTTGCCTGCCTGCGCCTGCAGCGCAAGCTAGCAGGCGATCATTGAGCAGCACAAGTCAGTTAACCAACTTTTCATCACAACATGTCCGCTGTGTGGAAATACTTTTTACTAGAAACATCTCTAGAAACATCATAACTAGTTAGTCATAGTTTGACAATAAAGCAAACTATGACTAACTATGACTATGAGATGTTTCTAGTAAAAAGTATTTCCACACAGCGGACATGTTGTGATGAAAAGTTGGTTAACTGACTTGTGCTGCTCAATGTTCGCCTGCTAGCTCGCGCTGCTACTTTGCGCTGCTAGCTGGCTGCAAACTGTGGAATGGATTTCCAGAACAGAGTCGTGTCTCATCATTACTCTGTGTCTCATTGAGATACGCCTCCGTTCAGGAAATCCATTCCACAGTTTGCAGCAGGAGTAGAGCAGCTGACAGGGAATCACTCGTGGAGTCATTTCAGCAGATAATGGAAATTTTCGCAGGTTGGATCGGAAATTTCCGATCCGTGAATTACGTTGATATCGGAACCCGATACAGATACTGGATCGGATCGGCCCCATCCCTAACTGCAGCAGGTAGAAAAAAAAGAAATCAGGATGGTGAAAAGCAGTTGGGAATATTTGGATTACAATGTGGTTAGGACTTCAGCGACACCAACTCAGATTAATAGAAATAATGCCCACTCATCGTTAATCACTTTATACCCGGTGGTGGCAGGTTGTAAGATACTCGCCCACACCAAATTCATACAATACATGAGGTGGGTGAAGTGTCTTGCCCAAGGACACATCAAGATTCAAGATTGTTTATTTGTCATATGCAGGATCAACACAAGGTCAACAATGCAATGAAATGCTTAAGATCAGAAGAACCCGTTGACTCGCTAAGATAGTCGAGAAGTACCAATAGCATGCAATAAAAATACAAGGGAAAAAAGTGAACAATGTAATAATAAAAATATGTAATAAAATATAATAAAATACAAAGGTACAGGCAGGATTAAATAAGGTCTAAGTAGAGTATTTCACAGGTGGTAATATTGCTCAAATGAATTTCGTATTGCACATAATATAGTATAGTATAAGTATTGCACGTGGATTTCGTATTGCACATCGACAGAACGTGTTCCGAGTGGGAATCGATCCTGTGACCTTCAGGTTGGTGGACGACTCTACCCACACAGCGACTGTCATGTAATAATTCAAGTCATAGAAATACCTATGGAGACAGCAAGCAGTGTCCTTCACATCTTTATACAGCGCTTTTCCACCTTCAAGGCACCCAAAGCGCTTTTTTTTCAAAGAACCACTCACCCATTCACACACCAGTGTACGCAGACACTGGGGGCGAGGTGGGTTAAGCGTCTTGCCCAAGGACACAACGGCAGCGTTCATCTGTGGGAGCTGGAATCATACCGCCAACCTGTGGGTCAGTGGATCTGACCACTCAATCAATTATGCTTTTTTTTTTCTTTTTTTTAATGTTAAGGGCGGGATTCGAATCGCCAATCTTTGGATCAGTGACAAACCAGAATCAGAATGACTTTTATTGCGATTGTCAAGTGAACACAATTTACAGACTAGGAACTTGTCTCGGTGATAAGGTGCGAACATAAAACACTAAATAATAATAATAACTAGAATATAGCTATCATATAGTAAAAAAAACAGTCCAAAAAAAAAAACTCTACCAACTGAGCTACTGTCGCCCAAAAAGTTACAGTGCAGCTTTAAAGCTTTAAAAGCCATGTTATAATGTTACCTACTCAAAAACATACATGTAGTTGCGTTTTGTTTCATTCACACATGTTTGACTAACTCTGCACTTTTTTTTAAAAAAACTCTTCATTATCTTATATTTTTTAAAAATCTACAATTTTCTTATTTACTTATTATTTTTCTACTATTTTATTTACTTATTTATTATTATTATTATTATTATTATTATTATTATTATTATTATTATTATTATTATTATTATTATTATTATTATTATTATTATTATTACTACTACTACTTATCTTGTCTATATGCACTTTTTTGTTCCAACTTTCTTTTGTACTAAACTGCAAAAAATCTTATCTCTTATTATTGGTCTGTCTACATCTCCAAAACTCAAGATACTCTGTTCCACCTTGTGATGTCATGCAGTGGTAGTTTAAGTTAAAAGCCACCTTTTACATTTCTTCAGTAGAGATTAGCAATTCCAGATCTGATATTATCCAAATGATCCTAGTGAAGGTGCATGGAGTATAAAAACACACTGGAGCACTTCCTGTATTACAACATGACATCACAAGGTGGATCAGAGTCTTTTGAGCTTTGGGATAGACAGACTAATAAAAAAGAGACAGAAGAACGCATCCTAAATCTGCAGTTTGTGTGTTAAACATGCGTGAATGAAACAAAACACGATTCCAGGTGTGTTTGTGATGAGGAAACATTAGAACACGGACCAGAAAATAGTACAAAATAAACCCTTGAATTTAAAAAGTACGACTGAAATGCTACATGTGCGAGAAAACAGGCAAGTAATATTATTCTTACCTCCCCCATAGACCTACAAACTGCACTTACATAATTTAACAAGGTTTGTTCCATCTGGCGAGCAGACAAGGCAAATACCAATAAAACCCAAATGAGTATGTGACGTGGAGCTTTAGCAGGTGATGAAGGCACTCGTTCTACTGGACATTTATCTGTCCTCCTAACCAGGCGCCTCGCAGGCTTCTGATAGCAACATGGGCTTATAAAAAAGTCCGTGGAGCGAGGGGAGGACACGGGACCACCATCTGCTTGTGTTGAATGAGAATCAGGGGCAAGATTTGAGCAGGTACAGAGAGCATTTGGGGATATGGATTTTTCATATGTCCCAATACTGGTGAGTGTGTGCGTATAAACGTCGGGAACACAGAGAGGCAGAACATGGCGCCGCAGGACATTATTTGAGAGGGCGACTGTTTTGCAGTGGCGTGAGAGCGGTGGAAGCTCAGTGAGTGTCGAGCGGTGAACAACGTGGACGGAGAAAATGTTACAGACACAGAGCAACTTATACCGAAAAGAGGAGCCGCGTCAGTTGTGCGGAAGGACTTCGCCTTTAAAAAAATCTGGCGCCAATCAAACAACCGTATTCTGTAAATGTCGTCGGGCTAAAGTTGTAGCCGCAGGAGGCGACACGAGCGATCTGCGTCGCCACCTCTGTCACAAATGCGTCCTGGAATTTGAAGAATGCACGAAACTAAGATCTGCATCCTCTTCCACGTCTGTGGGAAACGTTCAAGTCGGTGCCGCGACATGAAACGCCACTCAGACGTCACTCAAAGACGCGTTTGCTAAAGGGACTGCCTACGACAAGAAAAGCAAACGGTGGAACGATATTACCAACGATATTACTGTCCACTTCGCCAAAGACATGGTACCACTTAGTACATAAAAAAAAAAATACCGTCAAATACCGTGACACTGATATAATTTTGAAAAATACCATGATATCAGTTTTTGGTAATACCGCCCAGCTCTACTCAGAAGTACACCAAAACACAGTTTAAACAGGAAAGAGATGCATTAAACGTCTCATATTACGTCATTTTCTGATCTAGGTTATAATGTTGTTTCCTCATCACAAACATACCTAGAGTTCTGAGTTCTTGGAAACCCTCTGTCCCACCTTGTGATGTCATGTGGTAATACAGGAAGTGCTCTCCTCTGTTTTTAAACTCCATACACCTTCGTTAGAATCATGTGGATTACTTCAGCCCCCGAACTGCCAATCTGAACAAGATGTCAACTTGAACATTTTGAACAATTTCAAATTCACTCTATGTACATGTTTGTTTTCGACAATAAAGCAAACTATGACTATGACTATGACTAACACTACCACTTCATGACATCACAAGGTGGAACAGAGCATTTTGAGCTTTGGAGATGTAGACAGACTCATAATAAAGGGTTACTTGAACCTGAATGAAACAAAACAATAGCAGCTCTGTTTTTGAGAAGCTAACAACATTATAAAATGACTGAAAGCGCACAAGAGTCAATTCTGTCTAATGCAGTACTAGCATGATTAGCTTTACAAAATGCCCTTTATTCCTTTCAATTAGGGATGAACCGATGTGAACATTTTAGCCGATACCGATATCCGACTGTTATGCTATGCTGTTATTGGCCGATACCGATATTAGCCGATACTGATATTTATTTATTTTAAATTCTGAGATAACATTTTATACAGACTGAAAATCATGCAAAATGAATTTTTGAATGTCTTCTTTTATTTTCAAAACGTGTTTTGACTCCTGATTATTATTATTTTTTTTTTTCAATTTCAATTTTTTTTTTTTTATAGTGTAACTTTTTTTTTTTAATAGTGTAACATTGTGTTCTGCGTCCTGATTGGCTAAGGGACCTTTGCCGATTGATGTTATAGATGGGGGATGCGGGGGGACCGGGACCAAACTGGAACTAGACCAGGACCAGACCAGGACCAGACCAGGACTAAACCAGGTCTAGACCAGGTCTAGACCAGGTCTAAACCTGGACTGGACCAGGTCTAGACCAGGTCCAAATCAGGATTAAACCACCGCGTGCGGCTCTTTGCCTGGTTTCGTGCAGCTCTTGCGTTCGTTCATGTCGAGGTTTGATGTGCGTGTGGACGTGGTCCTGAGGAGGAGGCACGGTTTGGGCACGGGTCTCGTGCACGCAGCCCCGGGTGTGATGCGTGGTCTTGTGCCGGTCATGCTGCGCTATCACGGATTTGAGCACGATGAGCGCACGTGTCCGCGCGCACACTCTCCCCCCCCCACGCTTCACTATTAATACATTTTGTTGAAAATCTACAAAAGTTTGAGTGTTTAAACGAGAGAGAAATGTGAGAGAATGTTAATTTCAGGGATTACTGTACTGACAAATATTGGTCGTTAATATCGGCCTACTTTTACACATCGGGCCGATACCAATATGTTAAAAATTTTGCAATATCGGTTGATACCGATGTTAATGCCGATATATCATGCATCCCTACTTTCAATTACTTTACTTATGACATTAGTTGGTAAAAACACAACTATTTAGAATTATAAAAGTCAATAATTTGCAATTTTTAAGTTTTCTTCATTTAAATCCACATTGTCCTGCCTCACTTAAACAGGACTGAGGGCCCATTTCCCCAAGACATTGCAAGGAAACCAGCGGAAGTGTCACACAAAGATGTATTATGGGTGAGGACCACAGGGAGGGTCTGCATTGTTGTCCACATGGAAACTTTACTGCTGGAAGTCCATGAGATAACCCACAGCTCAGCACGATAACAAGTCCACATATGCAAAGGACACATGCACAGGAAAACTGGAATTAGGACAGAATCCCAACCCAAAATCCTCTCAACTAACTGGAAAAACTGGGAGAGGTCCATCGTATTTGTAAGAGTGCAGTACATGTGTTTGAGTTTCCAAGAACAATATTGTAATAAACTTAGCTCCAGAGGGCTTTTCGTGTGGGTAAATATTTAGCAATGCAGTCTTTCCTTGTAATTGTTTCCATTCGGAACAGTGTTAAAATAAGATGGCTGGTCTGGATTTCAGGTCAAGCAAAACAAGCATCATAATCTGTACAGTTTCCTGGTTATGACACAGTGTTTCAAAATTAAAAAATATAATTAAGGCTCCATGTCTCATCCTCATTTGGGTTTTATTGGCAAACACTAAATCAACATTTTTGCTACTAAACTGTGCATATGGTGTTTGAAAAGTGCTGTCTTCTGTCCCCAGTCATTTTTTTTTTTTTTTTTTTCAATTTTAGTCCAAATTAGGTACATCTGTTTTGTATTTAAAAAAAAGAAAAGTGTGTCCTGGTTCCAGTGGTCTGTGCAATTTCCAGTAGTTGGTGACATCACAAATGGCTGCCCTGATTACAGCCCGGTGTTTTCTTTAGACCTGCAGGTACTGCCCAGTTCAGTGGCTCTATCTGAAATACGATTCTGGATGAAGTTTAGATGTTTCGTCGCACTTTAAGCAAAACTACCATTTCTATTGGACCATGTCAGATTACAGAAAAAAAATGCATCAGTGTCATGAATTTATGATGGTAAAAAAAGTGTTTCTTCATGTGTACAAGATAACCTGCTTGTCTCGTGGTGATTTTATTGCTTTGCCTTGAATGTTCCACAGTATGGAATTATATAATCTCCATGAAGAGAAGCAGGTGAGGCCAAATCACAGGTCAGATCTGTGAAAAGTCCACCACGCTCACAGCAGAATGCATGTTTTTCAGGGCATTATAAGAAGAAGAAAAACTAACGACGCACCGATACTAATATCAAATAAAAACATCAATACTGAACATTTTGCTGTATTGTTGTACTGAAGAACAACAACCATCCGTCATAGTCAATGGTGAATGTCTAGATGTGGTAGAACAGTTCAAGTATCTGGGTGTGGTCTTTGATTCAAATCTGACTTTCAAGCAGCATGTTTAAAAAAAAAAAAAAATCACAAAAACAATCAAATATAACAACTCAAATTTTAATCATGTGAGACCCTTTCTGACTCTTCTTCTGGCATAGTGAGGGTTGGAATTTTATCTGATATGTATGCACGTGTAATTATTCTTATGCACTGGTCTATTACCCATTTACATTCTCTCTCACAGTATATTTAATTAAGATAAGATAGATAAGATATGCCTTTATTAGTCCCACAGTGGGGAAATTCCACATCAACATCAACCTGTTCCGGGACTACAGGTGGAAATTAGCATTTTTGCTATAACCTGGCATCATGCATCTTTCTTCTGTTTATTTCAAAGGTCAATGAAATGTTGTGCACTGTCCCTGTGCAAATAAACCATACCATACCATACTCTTGAATCAGCAAAAGCATACATGCACACAATGATCTTTACTCGCATAACCTACTGTTACACAACATGGTCTCATACAGCAGAGAACACTTTAAAACCTCAAGTCTCTCTTCAAGAAAACATTGAAAACTTTAGACAGAAAGCCTCTTCACTTTCACTACTGTAACATCCTTAATAAGTATAATATTTTAGACTAATATTTTAGAAAGTTATCAGATGTTCTTGAATGTGTGTTTTGTTTTTAAAGGTCCCATGACATGGTACTTCTTGATGCTTTTATATGGCTCCTTAATGGTTCCCTAATACTGTAAATGAATCATTCTTCAAAATCAAGACTCAGTGCATGAGAAACAGAGATAAGATGAGAAAGAGTATTTTTTCTCTCCCTGAACAGTCCATTATGGGACTTGTTGCTTGAATGCAAATGAGGAGGACAGAGATGGCCTATAGTAGAGGGTGAGGGCGTGGCCAAACTCTCCGCTCTCAGCTGTCCGCTCTGATCCATTTCCGCGTTTTTGCGCGGAGAATGAGAATGAGATGAGAAGCGTTCCATTGAAAAATAAACACATTTCCACAGAAAATAAAATTAAACCACTGCTGTTCAAAGGTCCAGAGGCTCAGATAAAGGACTTCCGAGCCTAGAAACACTCGGACGTTCCTCCAGGCAAATAAAAAAAAACGCATTTCGCATTGCCTAGCGCATTCGCGGTCCAAACTCTCTGGGCGTGATTTACAGAGACGCTGAGTAGACAGACGGGGGGTGGAGCTGCATTTTTCGACCTGACGTCAATAAGGTGCCTTGTTGAGAATCGCCCGTTTGAGCTGTTTGAGCAGAAAAGGACCGCAAATGCTCAGTTTAGACATTTTGCAACTTTTATCTGGGGGGGGGGGGGGGGGGGGGGTAAACAGGGTAGGGGAGCTCACATTAACGTTCAAAAACCTCAGAAAACGAAAATTTCATGCCATGGGACCTTTAAGGTTTTAAATGGACTTGCCCCTCCACCATTACATGTTTTTATACAGAAGAAAACTAATAACAATATGGTCAATACTAGAGCGATAACCAGAGGAGACTGTATCATACAGCGCCGCAGGACTAAGTTCAGCCAAATGGTGGAGTCTATAAGAGGCACACAGTCATGGAACTCACTACCAGATCAGATTAAACTGTGAAAATGACCAAACTTTCAAGAAGACACTAAAACAGTGGTTAAAAACAAACCAGTCCTGTACTCATGTTTGACTTATTACTAACCGTGTTAATGTTTTAATGTAAATATTGTATGTCTTTTATATTTGTGATTGTAAATGTTTGTGTTCTGTGCCTGACTTAGGACTACAGATGCAATTTAGCTCTAAAGCCAATTCTGGCATATTTACTGTGTAGCTTCTGCTCATATGTTGATTAATACGCATTGTCCTAAAAAAAAAAAAAAAAAAAAAAAAGTAAAGTAAAAATAAAAATAAATAAATTAATTAATAATTACATTTATAATTACATTAATAATTAAATTAAATTAAAACAATTTAAAAAATAACAAATAAATAAAATAAAATAAATGAATGAATAAATAAATAAATAAATAAATTCCAAATATCAGTTCAACCAATGTCCTGGCTGGGCTTTAATTGGATGTAATAAGACTTATTTTGGCCTCATAATGTTTGAACTTTTATTCATACAAATCTGTTCAACAAACTGAAGGATAAATTAAAGGTATCTGTTAATATCAGGTCTCAGCAGAAACTTAAAGTTAAAGCATCGGTATTGTAAATGATCAGCGCATCCCTTAAAAACATTAAATAAATACAAGATGGATACATTTAATGTATACTTGGGCGTTATTGCTTTCTCTGTGTTTCAAAGATGAGCAGGTGGCAGAAAAAAGTAGACCTTTAAATTTTATTGTTAAATATTATTATGACTGTATGTGAATATGAGCAGACGTGTGGTGATGCTACCCTGTGATGGCCGCGCAGGTCTGTATCCTGCTGTAGTGTGACGAGTGGGAGGACTGATGGTGGGATAATTAACACTGATCCTCAGTCAGTGCACGAGTAACAAGAGACTGCATTTGCATCTTAGACACAAATAAGACCTGCTCCAGACTGCTCATCAACTTTAGACTTTGAATTCATTATCTGGGTCATTCCAGAATTGGAGGACATTTTACGTCCCACGCATCAAATATTAAATAATCCACATACAAACTACTAAAACATACAGTTTCTGAGTGAATTTACTTGTCCTGAGACCAAATCTAAAAAAGTAAGAGAAAAGAATGCTTGAAAATAGTTTTAAAAATACCAAATAAAATGCCATTTCCCTCTAATGACCAAACTGAATCTCAAATAAAACAGTTAAAACTTAATTGAAATTTCTTGTTTTTTCTATAATTGGTTTCATTGCCATCTCTTGTAACTGTGAGAACATTTGTTTTAATAGACATAATATTTCAAATAATAATTATTATTCATGGAACATGTGTCCCACAACATGCACGCAACCCTGTTACCAGAACATTTTTAGCCTGGTAGAAGAAAAAGAAAGCAGAACCACATGATCCCCTGGACTTGACGTCATCAAACAGTTTTCTTCTCTTCTATTTTTCATATATTTATAACATAGTTAGCCTTGATTTAATGTCTCACTCTGCCTCATGCAACCCTGTTATGCAAATGATCAGAATAAGACAATTATTATTATTTTTTTCCTTTACGTATTTGCATCAATAAGTTTTTCCTCTTGATTAGTAATAACAGCTAGCTAAACAGCTTCTACTCCTGAGATAAAGCGAACATTAGCACGATTTTGCAACCCTGTTACCTGCAACCCTGTTACTGTGATTAGAGTAAATAAATAAACCATATAAATCAGATAATAAAAATTTTACCATTGACCGTCAGCTGAGCTAATCAAGCATTTGATAGTTTATTACCTATTATTGATGAATATGTAGCAGAAAATCAGAAAAGTGAAGGTTTATTTTTCATGAATTTTAAAGCCAAAATGTCCTCCAATTCTGGAATGACCCATCTATATTGGATACAGGCTCAAATCGAAGGCTCTGTAAATGGAAGGGCAGGCTGATATGACAAAAAATTATCAAAATCTTCTTTCTGGTGCAAGGTCCATCAAACGCTTTTCCCCCATGAAGATGTTATTGCTTTGTCTGGAATGTTGGAACAGTTAGAATGCCTGTTTTTCTGGGTATTTTTGAGCTATAAAACCACCTGTAATTGAATACATTTAAGGTAGAGCTGTTTAATATAATACTGTGGAACATTCTGTACAGAAAATTGATAGAAACAAGCAGGTGACGGACCCCCAAACGAAAAATTACATAGTGCACCTGTAATATTGATTGATCACATTAAATTAAAAAGTATTTTGTCTGGAAAAAATGCTGTATTTGATTTTCAAGCAACTTTTAATCTCTGCCATTTAACAGAAAGTCAAATTTCTTCCTCCAAAGTCTGAACTCTGTTTCAAACCACATGATGTTGCTGTAGACCTCTCGATTAAAAAGGCCCAAGCGCATCATTGGTAGAACGTTCAACGGTTTCCATGGAGACGCAATGCTAATTAGCAAACGCAGTAGTAAACAACTCATTGTCAGGAGCCTATGTTGAATACGAGCGCTCACGGTCCCGTTTAGGTGTTTGATTGTTCAACAAAAAAGGTGTGATGCTTTTTGACGAACTGAAAAACCGTTGGCGAATGCTAGCTCGCCTGTGACTGTAAGCACCAAATCACCTCTGTTGTAGTTCCAGCTAAATCAGTTCTTTCTAGCCAAATTAAGTAACAAAGCTTCTAACAGAGTAGGGCTTTCCGTTAGCTTCACTCTCCCAGGGAATGTTTCAAGATTGTTTATTTGTCATATGCAGGATCAACACAAGGTCAACAATGCAATGAAATGCTCAGGATCAGAAGAACCGTTGACTCGCTAAGACAGTCAGAAGTACTAATAACATGCAATAAAAATACCAAAAATTATAATAAAAAAATATGTAATAAAATACAAAGGTACAGGTAGGATTAAATAAGGTGTAAGCAGAGTAATTCACAGGTAGTAATACTGCTCAAATGAATTTTGTATTGCGTATAATATAGTATAAGTATTACACAGGTAACAGTAGTTTACAGTGAGGTAGTGACAAGCATGATACGTTCATAGAGAGCAGCAGTAGTAAACATATGCATAACGAAAAGTAGGTTAGTGCAGTATTATTGAGAGTTCAGTATTATTTAGAGTATTGTCCAGAGTTCAGTAGTCTGACAGCTTGGGGGTAATAGTTGTCTTTGAGTCTTTTTGTGTCGATGACGTAATCAAAGAACCCAATTTCAGTGAACCAAAGATAATGTCAATGAGCCATGGCATGCACCGCTCTGATTTATTTAAAAGGAGTTTGCATCAAGTTGAAGCCAAACAGATAAAACGAACCAAAACACCACCAGCCTCCTCCTCCTCCTTGGTCCTGGTAAAAGCGTAATTCACAAATAATGTCATGTTGTAAACAAATCTGGTGTGAACCATTCAGAATCTGGTGTCGAAAAGTAGATATTGTTACTGTAAGGTACTGGTATAAAAAAAAAATCAAATGCTACCACGCCCTAGGAGACATCAAAGGGAATTACAGAGAAAATCGTGGTCAGTAGCACCATTCGGGAGGTAAGGACATGTCCAGACCTGCTTCATTCGGTCTGAGGCCTCTGGGGATAAAACAACATGGGCTTAACCAGGAAATCTCCAACAGTAGCAGCTCCGGTAGAGACAATAAGACCTAACCCTCTCCATCAAACAGCAGGTTAAATAAACAAGCTCCTACCAGGAATGGGAAGAAGAAGAAGAGGACACACAGAGACAGGAGGTTACAACAATATCAGAGGACAAGAATTATGGACACATTTATACATGATTTTAACTATAGACTTTGCTGTACTGTAACCTTTCTAGTGGCATGTCTGTGAGCTGCTCGTCTTCATGGAGATGTTACTCTCTGCGTGCACATGGATCAGTGTAATCCGATTGCAAACAGATTGGGATTGTATCGAATTCATGTGCACAGGCTAAGGATCGTATAGGGATTCGTTTCCCGAACCCGATTGGAACCCCTGATTTAGGCCGATAGTAATCCGCTTGGTGCCGCCTTGTGCACGATATCGGATTGGATTAGCGTACTTCGCATGCGCGGGAATTTTCGCAAGGGATTTCACCCGGAAGTGGCAGGAGGCTCCGACACCGTCATAAGTAGCGATTGTTACCGGAAAAGTCAGACGAAATCATGGCTGCGAAGAAAGCAACAAGCACACACTGTTCTGTCAAACTCCTTGAGCGCCATCTTTGTATACCGCCAGATAGTTTGTTGTGTTTTTATTGAGTAGTCATCACCCGGAAGTAGTTGGACTACAGCGCCACATATCGTAGCGGAGCCGATCAGGTCGCTGACCATTATCCGATTACACATGTTTCATGTGCACTTGGATTTTAGGACGGACCAAACGCCAAGTAACGGGATCAGATTTGGAGAAATCCTAAACGATCCAACCATGTGACCGCAGTTATTGCTTTGACTATGATCCACTGTAATTTAACCATCTCAAAGGAGACAAGCAGGCGACTGCGCCAGGCAAAGTTCCAGGTCAGATCTATGGAGAAGTGACCTTCCTCACAGCAAGAATGCATTTTTTCAAGGAATTTTCGGGCAATAAAAACATTTTTAAGATAATGAATGCAAGTCGTACAAGCTGAATTCCGTATAAACAATCCAGGCAGAGCAATACTATCTCCATGGAGACAAGTAGGTATCAGACCCTGCATCAGAAACATTACATAAAGCACATTTAAGTGTTAAGTAAGGTTCTTGCTTCGAGACAAGGCTGCCAATTTGAAACACATTTTTATATAGAGCTTTTCCACCTTCAAAGAGCTCAAAGTACTTTACAACAAGGAACCACTGACCCATTCAGACACACATTCATACCAGTGTACACAGACACTGGGGGCAAGGTGGGTTAAGGCTCTTGCCCAAGGACACAACCACAGCATTCATCTGTGGGAGTTGGAATCACACCGCCAACCTGTGGGTCAGTGGAACGCTCTACCAAATGAGCTACCATCGCCCAAAGACAAATAATCTCTTCCCAGGTCAACTTTCCATTCCAACACATGTAAACTGTATGACATAGCTGCTGTCCCTACGGTCCTAATGTTTGTTTGAATAACCTACATACATAACCCAAAACTATAGACGCTATTGAATTACTTAATTATAGCCAATTTAGGTTTTGTAAATCAAGTTTGTCAAAGGTGTGGCATTCCTTTGCCTCTAAGCTATGTTCACAATGAGTTGAAGATTATAAAATGACATTTCTGAACTTGTAACTGAAAGACACTCAGGTTAGTAGTTAAAATACCAAATAATGTGGCAATACACTGGTTTGCTATGCCATGGAAAATCATACAATCATACAAATTATGCATACCTTTGGTTGCTTGGTGGAAATATACAGCACAGAAACCTTGTTCCTAGACCTACTTTCTGGGTTAATTTGGTCCATTGGGTTACTCCTGCCATACACCACATGGGAACATTCTCCATTACTTTATTTTTAGGAGGACAACCTTAATTTCAGAAATACCTTCCCCTCTTGTTGCTTGCTCCAATCTTGTAAAAATGGCCTCCAACAACTGTTAATTTGGGACATTCCTCTAAACTGCACTTGTCTACAGAAGCCTCTGAGGTCCAGATGAGTTACAGTTGGTTACAAGGGTCAAGGCAGGTTGGACCATAAATAAAATATGGGTATTTTTACCTTGAGACCAGTGACCTATTATGTAAAAATCATCTTTTCATAGCATCCGAAGTAATATTTTACATGATTCGTGCTATGGCATACACACACTACTCTCTTCTTACTTAGTTCTCCAGTTTGATTTTCTTAATCAGTGATACGCGCAGGATTCGGCAGTGGTACGAAGTAATTTAAGTGCAAATGAAAAAAAAAAAAAAATCTCCTGTTGGCTAGCGTGATCTGCAGCTATCCATTGCAGATGCCGACTCTTTGTTGTGATATTTACTGCAACGTCAACTCCCAAGTTAGTGGTGGTGGCCTTGTTTCTTTGATTAAGTCGTTTTAAATGAATATTGTGATTTAAAAAGTGCAAATTATAACAAGTTATAATGATCCACAGCTGTCGTAGATGACAACACAAGCACAATAGGTCTTTTTTAAGCAATTTAACCAAAGTAAAATTAAAAAGCACAATGCCTGTATTAGCATTATAGCAATAAAACCTTTACATGGCACAGTGGCTATACTCACAGCTCACAGTAAGAAGGTTCCCGGGTTCGAGTCCTGGGTCCATGCTTCTGTTTCCTCCCGTTTCTTTCAGGTATCGAAGCATCCGTCAAATGCAGAGGTTAAATTTCCGTACAGGGACAATAAATAACCTTAACTTTGAAGTCCATTTTAATAAGAAAAAAATCAGACTGAATAAAAAATGTGATCAATCAGTTCAAGGGAAAATGGCAGGTACATTTTGTGATGCTCTAATTTTTTTTTCTGATATCTCCCAGCCCTATTTCACTGACAGCTACATAGTCCCACAGAACAGGCTCATGATTGACTTGACACCAGTTAAAAACACACACACACAAAAACATTTGGCGTCTGCTCTCGGCTCAGGCTAAAACAGGCCGTACATGTCGGGGCAGCGGGAGTCTCTCTGCTCTGGGAATTCCACTGTAAACAAGACTTTAAGGAAGAGTTTAACAGACACTTCTTACAGTGACCTAGAGGAAAGTGAAGGAGGAAGAGAGAGAGAGGGGAGATGGGAGATAGAAAGAGACAATCAGAGAGAGAGACAGAAACACAGAGACAGACAGATTTGAGAGAGAAAAAAGAGAGAGAGGTAAGTAAGAAGAGAGAGGGGGGAGATGGAGATAAGAGAGAGAAACGGAGACAGAAAGACAGAATTGAGAGACATGGAGAGAGAGGGGAGAGAGGGAGGTATGTAAGTATGTATGTAGCCAGAGAGAGAGAGAGACAGAAACAGAGATAGAAAGACAGAATTGAGACATAAAGAGACAGAGAGAGAGACATAAAGAGAAAGAGAGGTAAGTAAGAAGAGAGAGAGGAAATGGAGATAGAGAGACAGAAACTGAGACATAAAGAGACAGAGAGAGAGACAGAGAGAGACGAGGGAGATGAAGAAAGAGAGAGAGAGAGAGAGAGACAGAGAGAGAGAGAGAGAGAGAGACAAAAAAAGACAAAGACAGAATTGAGAGACATGGAGAGAGAGGGGAGAGAGGGAGGTATGTAAGTATGTATGTAGTCAGAGAGACAGAAACAGACAGAAAAACAGAAACTGAGACATAAAGAGACAGAGACAGAGAAAGAGAGGTAAGTAAGAAGAGAGAGGAGATGGAGATAGAGAGAGACAAACCGAGAGACAGAAAGACAGACTTGAGAGACATGGAGCGAGAGAGAAGGAGAGAGGGAGGTATGTAAGAAGAGAGAAAGGGGGAAGACGGAGATAGAGAGATACAGAAACAGGAGACAGAAAGACAGAATTGAGGGAGACATGGAGAGAGAAAAAAAGAGAGGTATGTGAGAAGAGAGGGGGAGATAGAGAGAGAGACAGTCAGAGAGAGAGAGACAGAAACAGAGATAGAAAGACAGAATTGAGACCTAAAGAGACAGAGAGAGAGACAGAGAGAGAAAGAGGTAAGGAAGAAGAGAGAGAGAGGAAATGGAGATAGAGAGACAGAAACTGAGACACAAAGAAACAGAGAGATGGATAGAGAGGAGGGAGATGAAGATAGAGATAGATAGATAGAGAGATAGATAGATAGAGAGATAGATAGATAGATAGAGAGATAGAGAGAGAGAGAGAGAGAGACAAAAACAGACAAAGACAGAATTGAGAGACATGGAGAGAGAGGGGAGAGAAGGAGGACAGAAACAGAAAAACAGAAACTGAGACATAAAGAGACAGAGAGAGAGAAAGAGAGGTAAGTAAGAAGAGAGAGGAGATGGAGAGAGAGAGAGAAATTTTAATTGGGACACCCTATATTTATTTTTCCATTATCCAGCAATGTACGTCATTGAAACCCTATAAGTCTACAATAAACAACAGTCTGATTCTTCAACGATGGCTTATTTTAACAGGTAACGTCAACATATCTGGCAAATTATCCTCGGCCTTTTCCCAATAATAATTTTAACACCTTGGCTAGCTTAACTTTAGCTTCCCCAGCACAATCCGTTCCTGGGTCTTGGTGACCTGACTTGGCAAAAACAGAATCCCCACGGCAACGAGATGCAATCAGGAGGAAGTCGGATGCTGCAAGGTGAATAATTCATGTGAGATTATAGAAGAGGGGCTCGGTAATGAGCGCCCAAGTGTGGGAAAATCACATGTAATAATTACAACTAGATACAGGATGCATTAGATCTGCGATTTAGGTCCAATAAAAGAATTCTCTCCAAAGTTCAGATTTTAAACTCTTCCAAAAGAATTGACAAAAAAAGACTGAAATATGAAAAGTAAAACAAAAATCACATTTCAGAACATGTTTGTACGGCTCTAGATTAGAGGATTAGCAAGCAGTTTTTCTACATATACCAATATCCGATACTAATCTTGCTGTTGTAGCTGATATCTGTGACCAATATTACCAATATTTGCTGATATTGATATTAAGCTTCTAAAATAAGTTTCTAAACATCTTAATTTATACCATAAAAATAATTAAATGTATTTTCCTGTGATACAAGTTCATAATTTCATAAATTTTGTCTGGACAAAAACACCATTGCACACACAGACTAGGGCAGAGCAGAAAAAATATATGTCAAATATCAGAAAATTCAATATTGGGCCAGTACCGATATCTGTAGAATCACCAGTATCACCGATAACAGGGTCATTCCAGAATTGGAGGACATTTTACGTCCCGTCCCACCCATCAAATATTAAATAATCCACATACAAAATACTAAAACATACAGTTTGAGTGAATTTACTTGTCCTGAGACCAAATCTAAAAAGAACTAAGAGAAAAGAATGCTTGAAAATAGTTTTTAAAATACCAAATAAGTCTGGAGTACCCCCCAAAATGCCATTTTCCTCTTGTCCCACCCTTCTAATGGTCGAATTGAATCTCAAATAAAACAGTTAAAATTCAATTGAAATTTCTTGGTTTTTTCTGTATAATTTGTTTCATTGCCATCTCTTGTAACTGTGGGAACATTTGTTTTAATAGACATAATATTTCAAATAATTATTATTCATGGAACATGTGTCCCACAACATGTACGCAACCCTGTTACCAGAACATTTTTAGCCTGGTAGAAGAGAAGAAAGCAGAACCACATGATCCCCTGGACTTGACATCATCAAACAGTTTTCCAAAAGAATGGGTAGAGTAAATGTCTCACTCTACCTCATGCAATCCTGTTATGCAAAGGATCAGAATAAGACTATTATTTTGTTTTCCCTTTACTTATTTGCATAAATAAGTTTTTCCTCTTGATTAGCAGTAACAGCTGATCAGCTTCTACTCCTGAGATAAAGCGAACAATAGTGCGGATTTGCAACCCTGTTACCTGCAACCCTGTTACTGTGATTACAGTAAATAAACCAAATAAACCATGTAATAAAAACTGTACCATTGATCCTTAAGCTGAGCTACTCAAACATTTGATAGTTTATTACCCATTATTGATGAATATGTATCAGAAAATCAGAAAAGAGAAGGTTTATTTTCAAGGATTTTAAAGCCAAAATGTCCTCCAATTCTGGAATGACCCAGCAGATATACCATGCCTATTGAATAACACAGGATATACTGATATATATTTGTGGAGGAAATGATGGTACTTCACAAGCCCTCACACAAGGGATTTGTGGAGAGCCAGAACGTTGTTCAACTTAAAACAGCAAAAGAAATATCCAAGAATAGAACATAAATTTCCATTAACAGCCTACAGGTGCCACGTGGAAAAGCTCCGCTCCAGCCTAAAGTGGGATTTGCATACAGATATCTGCAACGTCATTTCACTGAGTCAAAACTCCAATTCAAGATTTACCGATATTTCCAATTTCAGATATCTCTAATCAAAATTCATTACCATTTGCCAGTTGTGTCCATTCAAATTTCGATTTCGATTTAAGATTCATCTACAAAACACACTGGGTTTCATGTTTCATCACACAAGTCTCTCAAAGTTCAAAGTCAGCTTTATTGAAAAAAACATGTACAGGTTGCACACACATTAGAAATTGCAACGCCCCCTTGGCCCACAGTGAACATAAAACATCTGATAGACAAGACAAACACAATGACTAAATCGTCACATATACATGTACCCAAAGTACAAGACAATAAACACAATGACTAATGACTCTCGTGCACATGTAAAGGTCACAGGCAGGTCAGATACTGCTAATTAATAAAAAAAAACAAAAACTTAAAAAACAGTTTTCAATCCGTGCAAAAGTGACATCCATCTTCTTCTGCTTCTCCATTTCGGGGTCGCGGGGGCAGCAGATCTGCCGCCCAGAACACAATGCACCAGCCCCCATGAATCCTCCCGCGGGTGGTGGGTCCACGGGAGGACGGCCCACGTCACAACAGGCCTTGATGTACTTTTGCCATGGGGGCTACCAGTGTCTGCAGACACTGGGGGCAAGGTGGGGTTAAGCACTCATCTGTGGGAGCTGGGATCACACACGGCCAATCCGTCGAGAGTAGGATCCGAACCGCCAACCCCTGAATCAGTAGAAAAATGCTCTACCAACTGAGCTACTGCTGCCCCTATACTGTATATTGCGTTGTGACACTGCAATTTCCCCATTGTGGGACAAATAAAGGATTATCTTATCTTATCTTATCTTATATGCTTATGTAAATGCAATCATCAATCCAATGCACTAGCCTTTATGTCTTGTCTTTTATTTGATCCAGAAATGGAAAAAAGCGGAAGAAGATAGATGGATGGATGGATGGATATTATTGGTGGGTTTCAGGTGACGTCACAGCATTCCATAGACCAATGTTATTTAATATACATGGGGTCAGGTAAAATTAATGTTAATGTTAAAATGCAGATTTTTGTGCCATACAGAGAGTTCTTGTGGCTAGACACCGATAGAAATGTTCCGATTCAACATTTGTGAATCTACCCCCTGGACACCCCATGGTAAAGTACAGTGCAATCAATACTGTCTCATGTTACTGTAAGAAATTTTGAATGTAAACAAATGTAATCTAACCATAGCAACGGAATGTTTACAAGATCCTTATAAGGTCGACAACATTTGTGACATCACTCTTCAAAGAGACCTCACAGAGACTTCACAGAGACCTCACAGAGACTTATTTCAAAGATCAAAGTCAGCTAATTAAACTGTTAACAGCAGTCTCTACAGTTAGGTCACAAGTGTTGGCATTTACAGTCAGATACTCAAACAGATAAGGTGTTTTTAGACCAGGGGTGTCCAAACTTTTTTCATCAAGGGCCACATATCTAAACACAGACGAAGCAGAGGGCCGATCGAGGGCCACAGACTGGTGCTCAGTACAGTCAGTAATTGAAATATGCATGTTTAACACGTTAGAATGAGCTATCAGTCTTTTACTCATGCTAAGATCCTCAAAATGACACAATAAATATTAAATATTGTCTTATCAAGGTAGATTTTCAAAAAAGTTGCAGTCAAAAGTTCTGCTCAAGGTAATTTGGGCCAATTCACCTGGAAGCCTGAGGGCCAAGAAAACAATGTCTGTGGGCCGCATTTGGCTCACGGGCCAGACTTTGGACATGCCTGTTTTAGACGTTCTCGTATCATATCGTATTTATCTTCGTCCATTAGCTTATAGCATCTGATCGAAGTATTAGCCGTACATTTTGTTGTGTCCGCTTCATTTTTTCGAAACAGGCACAAATTCACCATGGTCAGTACATCAAGCCGTACTGAGGAAATCGTTTCCACAGAAGGTAAATTTTTGAGATTTTAATTTTTGGTTTTCTGTGTTATCTAGCGTTTATCTAGCTTTTGGAGCAGACTAGCTTGAACTATTAGTATTAGCGTCCCAAAGAAACCACATACATGACTTTATCAGCTTGATATCTCTTTTGGGCAAAGATTTTTGGGGTTCAAAGGAAATGGATGGAGTTTCAGTCAAACTTCCTGAGGAGGTCTACTTCCTGATTAGGGCAGGAGCAGGCCCCACCTCCGCAGACTCCAGAGTGACTCCACAGCTGTTGGACTGGTATGAACTGGACGACAAGATTGTGCTGGTGCTGGAGAGACCAGTGCCCTGCAAGGACCTTTTCAACTACACCTGGGACACTGACAATGGCATCAACCCCATCTTGGCCAAAGTAAGGGTCTAAAAATCAGCTCTCTCTAAAAGTAGTAATTACTGAGAACTTCACACATCAATGTTATCTTTCAGGTCATTTTCCGTCAGTTGGTGGATCACGCTATCGAGATGGAGTCTAAAGGCATCTTTCACCGGGACTTCAAGCCTGAGAATGTGCTGGTGGAGACGGGCTCCAACGTCCCCAGAGTCAGGTTCATAGACATTGGTTGTGCCACCTTTTTCACGCCTGGACAAACATTTAAGGAGCCACAAGGTAAACATTGTACTGCTGCTAATGAATGATCAAATCTAACTGACAAAGTCTTTACTATTGTGGTAGAGTACTTCCATGTATTGTACATTTACTGCATGAAATACACCAACAGTCTCCTTAATAGGTTTTTCAGGCACTCCAGGTTACTCCTCTCCAGAGTGGTTCCGTGGGGAGCCATACACAGCAGGATCCACCACGGCGTGGCAGATGGGCATTCTCCTGTATGCCATGCTCTCCAAAAGGAGTCCTGTGTTAAGACAGCCCTCCATCGTCTCCATCCCAACCCGTTTTCCACCAAGTAACTGTACATCTACAAACATTTGACTCTGACACACTGTTCCTGACTTTAACCTCCTGTATGTGTGAATGCAGAATGCAGTGATGTGCTGAAGGGCTGCTTGGAGAAGGACCCTGGAAAGCACCTGTCCCTCCAGAGCATCAGAGACCATCCTTGGTTAAACTCTGAGTAATGGTTCTGTCCTAGCAGCACATGCAGGGTTTAAAGAGGACGTGTCACCAGGGTTGTGCTCGTGGTGGACTCTAATGGGCTGAAGGTGTAAAGCGCACTTGCTCTCACAGCAGCAGTGTGTGTGTGAGTCTGAGTGTCACTGTGCACGGTGTTAGCTCTGTTTCAGTGTGAAACAAAGATGACACCATAAATGTGAGGCATCTATGGCATCTTTTAAATTGAGGGTATCATAAAAGCCGACATCAAGAACTCTGCATGTGTTGCACCATTACCAGAGCACACAGGTATGGATGCTCAAATGCAGGTAAAGTATAATAATAAAATGTGACGCACCACGGCATTTCAGGCATCTCGGCATCTCGGCATTAGGGAATCTAAGATAAACGAGTTTTTAGTCTTTTTTTTTCAAAATTTGTGATTTTCGTTTTTTTGCAGAATGTGCTAGTTGGAGTGGCTTCTTCATAATCTCATGTTTCAGATGACAGCATTGGCTGCTTAAAAAGCATACATTTTGTTTGTGAAATTGGCTTGTTTTTCAGAAAGAATCGAGGCGTGTTTAAATCCTACCGCTGCGGACCAATCACGTGACATTAGCGCTCTTTTGTTTTCTTTTTCCTCCTATCATCTGTGCGCAGCTTTTGAATATGTAGCTGCATTTCATAGGATGCATTTGCATCCGTAACTTAAAAATCCTTAACTTTGACTGTAAATGCTACATAAGGAAGGCGTCTCTCTTCGGGACATGGGACGCCTTTCTCCGGAGCTCATGTACAGAACGCATTCTGTACATGAGCGTTGGATACTTTACTGACGAAAGAGCGTGGATATGCGATCCACGGACAATGAAGCAAACAACAGGCAAGTATGTATAAGAGCATGTTTACTTTGTTTACTTTATAGACGTTAGGACATGTTTAAATACTAATTCAGCTTTTGTGTGGCGATCATATTGTGGCGCCGCGGATTTCCATTCACAATGCGGCTAAGCTAATGCTAACGCTAGCATTGAAACAAATGCAGTCAGCACGACCTTTTTAGGTTAATTTCCACTCTATTTTTGTTTATATAAAAGCCGAACGTTTTGCCATAGGCTATAGCGGTAGAGTAATACTTTATTCTGATTCAATTTGACCCATTTTGGCACTTTTGTAACTTTTTTGACTCGGCGCTTATTTAACCACGAGGTTTTGAATGGAAGTTCTTATGGGACGCGCAGCATTTGAAACTTCAATGTTTTCTTTTTGTAACTTTTTTTGAATGAATTAGGCTGCAATGCCAATACTAAATGATTTATTTAATAGAACTTTGAAAGTGCACTTTATTTTTGGAATTAAAGCTAGCTTATTGAAATTATTGAATTGTTATTAAAGTCCATTTTAATGTGACCAAAATTTTATTTATAGGTATACAGCTAAGATATATGGCATGTATTTATTTATTGTTATTTATTATGTGCAATACGAAATTCATTTGAGCAGTATTACCTCCTGTGAAATACTCCTTACTCCTTAAATACCCCATTTAATCATATCTGAACCTTGGTGGATGGATGGATTTTATTACATTTTTTAAAATTATATTGGTTACTTTGCTATGCTATTAGTACTTCCTGACTATCTTGGCGAGTCAATGGTTCTTCTGATCCTAAGCATTTCATTGCATTATTGACCTGCATGACAAAAAAAACATCTTGAATCTTGAATCTTGGTAGTCTATTAAATTTTGTAGTTATCCTGCGTATTATTAAATTATTGAATGATTCTGGACATTAACACTACACCACAGTGATAGTCATGATGGGGGAGAGAGCTTAATGTCATGCAAATGAGGCAAGTTGTGAGAAAAGTTTGGGGGCTGATTTCACCCCTTAGCAAAATCTACTGTGCATGCTTTCAAATAGCCACAACTTCATCAAATATGGTCAGACTTTCATGTGTAAGACATCACTGGAAAGCTTAGAATCTATCTACACTTTCAGAATCTGTGAATAACTCAAAACGCCTCCGGAAATGGTGGTTGGTCACAAAATGTGAATAAAAATGTTCTAAACTTGGAATAGACTGATTGAGTCGTCCATCTATTTGGGTCACAGGTAAATTACATTATATATGATTCCAGAAGCAGTCATATTTAACATACAGGAAGATGGAAAAGATGTAGGCTGGAGCTTAATCTTATTAGGGTTACCCTTATACCTCTATGTCATGGCCTCATTCATAATCATAAAAATAGCAACAGGAAACTATCGATACAGTAGCAGTGCAACATAAGTCATGTATCTGCCCAAAGTTAAACAGAGTTGTACACAGAAAAAAAGTTTTTCTGTACAATTAATACAAAAGTTCATCCCTTTACCAGATGTACAAAATGTCATAATACTTGTTCTGATTTTCTTTTCTATAAACATCGCCATACCTCTGAGCTCATATTCGCCATTTCGGATTTTAAACACATTCTGTAATGATTTTGACAAGACATCCAGAAATTGAATTTCAGTTCACATTTTTTGAAATGGTTCTTGGCTAAAATGCATATGCAGCCTCACTCGCATTATAACCTCCACTGGCATTATAAGGTCACTTTCAAATCCCAGTGGTGGTTAGCGAACACCAAAACAGGATTATGTCTGGGCAGCCACAGACCACAAGTTCCAGGCCACCCCGAAAAACAGAGATTCCAGCTCAGCGCAAAACATGCATGGTGAAAAAGTATCCACATTATAAAGGCAATAAAACACGCCAATGAACATGGATTAGAACTGGAAATAATTATGTATTTATGTTAGGGGTGGGTATTGGCAAAGAAGTCACGATTCATATGCCACGATGCGATACTATGACAATGCATCACGATACTTGAATTATTGTGATGCATTGCAATATATTCGACATACTTCAGTGAAAATGTACCAAAAAAAATAACTTAAATATCAGTGGCTGTGTATCTGGGTAGTGTCTTCAATTGATACATAACTCTGAGCAACTCAATTCATAACTGAATTTATTGAATAACAAAAACAAATAAACCAAACCAATAACAAAAAAAGTGCATAGGATTTTTTCTAAAACAAAAAATGATGTTCAAACATTTGCCATTTTGGAGGTAGCTACCATCATAACAAACAATACCCTTTCACAAAGAAAAAAGTGCATAGGATTTATAAAAAAAAATAAAATAAATAAATAAAAAAGTATTAATAATTAATTAATTAATTATTAATTAATAATAATAAATAATAATTTTTGGCATCAAGAATCAATGCAGTATATTGTGAAAGTTAGTATCGTGATGCATTGTCATGACGATTATTTTGCACACCCCTAAATTATGTGGAGTTAATATGATGAGAAATGTAAGAATGTAATGAATTTAATGTAAGAGGATGTAAGGAATAGGTAAGAGAATGTGTATCTATCCTTATTTAGTGCAGTGGTTATGAATAAATATCACAAAGTGGTGATTTCAAAGGGAATTCTTATAGTGAAAACAATATTTTAGTCAACTGGTCATTTTTACCCACTGAAAAAATAAAATTTTTTGTTCCTCCTGCAACTGTTCGTGTGTCGAGGAGTCTGTGCTTCACCAGGGAAGTCTCACATGTCCCAAGAATGGGTGGACCTAGGGATGCAAATTATCGATTAATTCATTAATCTATAGTTGATTGACCTTATCGATCGACTTACGATTAACTGATAAGCGGCATTTTTCACCTGAATTTTAGTGTTTCAATAGGGTCTTTAAGAATATAAGCTATAGTATACATAACACTGAGTCAAAAATATATCATAGTATTATTATATTGTATATTCCTCAATTAATTATTTCTTAGTAAAAAGCAGACAAATGTATTGATGCTGAATAACAAAATACAGTAATCCCTCGCACTATCGCGGTTCACTGTTCGCGGCCTCGCTGTTTCGCGGATTTTTTTATTATTATTTTTTTTTTTATAGTGCAACATTGTGTTCTGCGTCCTGATTGGCTAAAAGACTAGACCAGGACTAAAAGTGGACTAAACCAGGTCTAGACCAGAACTACACCAGGTCTAGACCAGGTCTAAACCAGGACTGGACCTGGACTAAACCGGGATTAAACCACCACGTGCCACTCTTTGCTGGTTTCGTGCGGCTGGTTTGTGGCTCGGGCTGAGAGTACGCAGTCTGGGCGCCGCGGATCGATTTCGTGCTCGCAGCCCCGGTGTACGCACGACCTTGCGCCAGTGGTGCACGTGTCACGCACTTCTCCAAGGGGTTGGTGCGCGTCGCGTCCCGGGACATGGCAGTGCCATTGAATGAGTGCGGTGCGCCCTGCCCAGGACTAGGCAAGGTCTAAACCAGAATTGCGGCTCTTTGCCTTGTTTCGTGACCACGGGTGAGCGTGTCCGCGCACCTGTGCAGCATGTAAGTTACATGCTTTTATAATTTCAAAAATATATGGTTCTAGGTCCAGCTCTACTGTGAGTTGTATGGCAACATCCAGAGAGGAAAGGGTTACATGATGTAACGCTATGGTCTTTCTCATGAGTGGGTTCGCATCTCGTGTTCACATTCCAGAGTAGCACCCTCTAGCGTTTAGTTACAATTAATGCATTTTGTTTGGCCAACGTCTTGATCGACAATTAATTTTAAATCGATTAATTGTTGACATCCCTAGTAAGTAGGTATGAAAGGTTGAATCCAGTGAACTTAGTGTTTGGGTGGCCCCACAGTCCAATACAGGAAAGTAAGGCTGCAGCAACAAATCTCTTCCAAGAAAAAGACAGCTAATTTCTAAAGTAAATTATTGCCAAACAGTGCAGTAAGTGTAGTAAGACAAACTACTGCAAGGACTGGTGCAAGAATTTTACAGACATATTATGCTTTTCTCAGGTATTTACATTTACATATAACGTAGTGCTTTTCACAACTCTCCGAGGCCAGAGTGAAGTTTTACAGTAAGCCAACAACTAGTAAACAACTAACAGCGCACTTCCTGATACTTGGGCAGTAAAATTGTTTATGATTACATGCAAATAGTACAAAGATAGCTCAAATACATAGGGTAAAAGATTTTCACTCCTCAAATGAACCTTATGCAAGCTTTATGATAAAGATAAAACATTAAGAATGAGTTATTTAATGATCCAAGTAGCCCTTCGCAGCTCTGAAAATAAGCGCTTATTAAAACTAATGGGACAGTATTTATTAACTGCTAAAATGCCTAAAATGGGATAATAAGGTTCATATTTTGCTGGGAGCAGTGCCAGGTGACTTGCTGATTTTTCCGACCTTGTTCCCTCGTAAATCCTGAGTTATGGCAGGACGGAGGAGGGCAGCGCTGGAGAGGACCCAAAATAGCATCATCTGATCTGCGTTTGATAAAACTTTTCCACTGCCTCTGCACAAGACAGATCCTGTAAAAGCACAGTCAAAAACATATCCACTGTGACGGCTATAAGGTTAAACGCAATCAAATATAAAAAGGAGTACGATGGAACTTTTCGGTTGGGGGTCCGTCACCATCTTGTTTCTATGGATATGTCATTGCTCTGTCTGGAATGTTCCACAGTATGACTTTAAGCAGCTCTACCTTAAATTTACTGAATGTCATATGGTTTTATTGCTCAAAAGTAGCCAGAAAAACATGCATTCTGACAGTGAGCGGGTTGCCTCTACACAGATCTGACTTGTAACTTGGTCTGGTTTGGTCTCCATGAAGATAGCTAGATGCTCTATTCCACTTTGTGATGTCAAGAAGCTGTAATTTTCAAGTTAAAAGCTACAATTTACCTTTAATTCAGAAGAGATTAGTAATTCCAGGGTTGAAATGATCCAAATTATTCGTGTGCAGATGTATGGAGTTTAAAAAAACACAGTGGAGCACTTCCTTTACCACCACATAGCATCACATTGTGGAGCGTTTTCAGTTTGAGAGAAGAACTCAGCCTAAATATGCAGGGTTTGTGTGTAAAACATGTGTGAATGAAACAAAACACAACTCCAGGTCTGTTTGTGATGAGGAAACAATGTTATAACATAGATCAGAAAATAGGAAATATCGATCATTTAATAAAATCCAAACTCAATAAATCCATCCCAGCTGTCCATCTGTGTTGGAAGTGCAAGGGAGTAATATGAAAACCGCTAGGGCTGGGCGGTATACCGGTTCATACCGAATACCGGTGTTTTTTTTTTTTAATGATATGAATTTTTCATTTATCACAATACCGGTGAGTGTGTGCGTACAAAACGTCGGGAACACAGAGCGGCAGAACGTTGCGCTGGGGAACTGTTTTGCAGTGGCATGAGAGCGGTGGAAGCATAAGCCGTGTCCCAATTCGAGGGCTGCAGCCTCTGCTGCTTTTTTGGCCGCTCCGAAGGCTGCAAAAGCTGCAGCCCTCAAACTAGCCTTTGCGGACCGCAAGGGACATGGGACAGGTTCAACCCATAGAGCCGCTCGCAGCGCCCAGACACGCTGTTAAAGCTAACAACACACAACACGCAAATTACGCACACAGATCAATTACCCTCAAATTGGGACACAGCTACTGTGTGTTGAGCGGTGAACAACATGGACATTATTGTTAGAAACAGAGGAACTTATACCGAAAAAGAGGAGCCGTGTCAGTTGTGTGGAAGTACTCGGGCTAAAGTTGTAGCGACTCAGACGTCACTCATAGACACGTTTGCTAATGGGACTGTCTACGACAAGAAAAGCAAACGATGGAACGATATTACCAAAGCTATTACTGTCCATTTAGACATGTACCATTTAGTCCTGTTGAGAAAGGAGCTTCAAGGAGATGATTAAAGCACTGGACCCAGATATGTTTTACCAAGTCCAATTTACTGCAGTAATTATTTTCTAAATTATTAGGAAATGGGGTTAACACCTAGTCATGCATGAAAAAAAAAAAAAAAAAACGTCAAATACCATGATACCGAATTTTTTTTTTAAAAATACCGTGATATCAATTTTTGGTCATACCGCCCAGCTCTAAAAATCACCATCTGAAAAAGTCAGCCAAAAAGTGGACAACCTAATGAACATAAATAAAGTACCTCCTACTATGTAAAAGCAACAGATAAGTTTGATTTTATTAATTTATCAAACCAGGTGAAAAACGGATCACAACCAAAATCTCTGGGTCGCACATTATGTCATAAACTGTTGAATACTATAGCTAAACAATCAACATTTCCACCGTAACAAGCAGGCCAAGTAAGTCAAGTTTGTGGAGATGCAAGCGATACAAGCATATTTTTCATATATTTTTACCCTACAAAGTTAGATTTAAAAGCTTTAAAAGAAAAGAAATCAACAACCCTTTTGAGCTCTTTACAAACATGTTCCGAAATGCTTGTGACTTATCTATTACTTAAAGCTGCACTGCGTAACTTTGGAGATGTTATTGCTTTGCCTGGAATGTTCCATAGTATGACTTTAAACATTTCCATCTAGCATTTATTCATTAGATGTTTGCATAGCTCAAAAACACAATTCCTGAATAGGGGCGACTCTCCACAGACCTGAATTGTAATGTAGCATAGTGCTCGTCTCCCTTCTAGATAAAGTTTAATATATATATACTGTGGAACATTCTAGACAAAACAATAGTTTCCATGGAGATAAGCAGAAATGTTACACATTCAGTCTTCTCTCAAATGTTAATGCTCCAGGCTATGCTTCAGAATCAAATACAAATCTTAATGTGCTATTTTTTTTTCTATATTCTCTTATTTACTTATTTTCTTAGTATTATTACCATCTCAACTGTCTGCATGCACTTTTTGTTGTTCAAACTTTCTTTTGCACTAAACTGCCTGGAGCTAATGTGACAAGTGAATTTCTCCTGTGTGAGATCAATAAAGTCTTATCTTATCACAATTTCCTTCCTCTTTTCTTTCCTATTTCCTTCCGCTTCCTCCGTATTTTTGGGTCGCGGGACGATGTGTTTTTATGAAAATCAATTTTTTTATTATTTTAAATTCGAGCGGAACTGATGCACCGCTATGCTCTACACAGGTAAGTTAGCGGGGCGCACCTAAACAAGCTAGCATGCGACTGAGGGAAAGCCGGAGCTTGTACCAAACAAAGGTGTCGCTACATCTGTTATATGGAACTGGTTCGGTTTTCCTGCGTTGGACTTAGAACAAACGAGTGCTCGCTGTAAGGTCTGTTCAAAAGCTGTTGCAACCAAAGGAAGCAGCGTGACAAATTTATCATAGCAGCTAAAGCAGAGGCACGCAGCGGAGTGGGAGAAGTGCAGGTACCAAGGGAATGAAAATAGCCACAGCGAGAGCACACCGTCCAAAGCCAAACAAGCAATAGTCCCTGAAACATTTTCGAACTGTGTGCCATATGATAAGCACGGAAGGCACAATGGAAGGCAATCACACACACGAGACCACGATGTATATTGTAAAAGACATGGTGCCCATATATACTGTGGAAAAGCCCAGATTCATTAACATGGTGAAAGATTTAGACCCGAAGTATGTGCTACCAAGCCGCAAATATTTTTTTGAAGTTTCCTTGCCACAACTGTATACAGACTGCACAATGCTGTAGGTAATGGTCTTCAAGTGATATATATTTTTTAAAACAATAACAGCTTAATTGATGCAAGGTGTAATGTATTTGTTTTATAAAAGAAGATTGTTGCATTATTTTGAGCCATTTGTCTGTCATCTGTTATTTGTTTTTGAGTAGGGCAGAGAAAAATCGATTAAAATTGGAAATCGGATTTTTTGTATAAAAAAAAATTAAAAATCGGACATTTTATTTTTAGGCCACATCGCCCAGCTCTACTACAAATCCTTGTCACATTCCCGGTATCACACGACTGAAACATGAATTGCAGAAAACACAGACAGGAGCTGATGCCAAGGCTATAAACGCCACACCACATCATTCAGTTTGGGAATCCACAACCACTCCCATGTGATCAGGCTAAATTTAGAGCAGCCAAGGTCTCCACGGGCCATTACTGTAACATGTTTACAGGAATATGGCGTTTTGATCAGCGCTGCAAAACCAAAACAAGGTACTACACTTAGCAGCTTCAAAGCATTCAGAAGCTGTAAACAGTTCCAATGTTTTGGTGATGGAAATGAAGTATCGTATCTTCAGATCCTACAGGATGATAGGATTTTGGGTATTGTGTATTTGAGTATTTCTCTTCAAAGGGTAAAGGACATATATTGGCAAAATGAGTGTATATATATTTTCTCAATAACAAAATTCAGACAATATTTTAAAGAGGGGGTATTTCATTTACTTCGATGAATATTAACACATCACATACTGTATTTAGATCACAATTTTATCTTTTATTCTTTTGAAAATGCTATCCAACTTTTGCCGAAAACAATGTATTAACGTTTTATAAGTTTCAGTTTCATTTTTGCCATTCTGAGTCTCCCCTTCCTTTGCTCGCTCGACTAAGTTACTCCCCATTCAGAGCCCCATCGTAACACAATCAGTACGCATCCTGCCGACGAAACTACTGCATCACATCAGGTTTGTTTCTGTGGTTGCTGTGTACGGGAGAGATCGCTAAATTACTGAAACATGCATACATTAGGGCTGGGCAGTATACCGCTTCATACCGAACAATTTTTTTTTTAAATGATAAGGATTTTTCATACATCCCAATCCCAGTGAGTGTGTGAGTATAAAACATCGGGAACACAGAGCGGCGGAACATGGCGTTGCAGGACATTGTTTGAGAGGGGGACTGTTTTGCAGTGGCGTGAGAGCGGTGGAAGCTCAGTGTGTGTTGAGCGGTGAACAACATGGACGGAGAAAATGTTACAGACACAGAGGAACTTATACCGAAAAGAGGAGCCGTGTCAGTCATGTGGAAGTACTTTGGCTTTAAAAAAATCTAGCACTGATCAAACAACCGTATTCTGTAAATGTCGTCGGGCTAAAGTTTTAGCCGCAGGAGGCGACACGAGCGATCTGCTTCACCACCTCCGTCACAAACCTGTCCTGGAATATGAAGAACGCACAAAACTAAGATCTGCATCCTCTTCCACGTCCATGGGGAACATTCAAGTTGGCGCTGCAACACAAAACGCCACTCAGACGTCACTCAAAGACGCGTTTGCTAAGGGGACTGCCTACGACAAGAAAAGCAAACGGTGGAATGATATTAACAACGCTGTTACTGTCCACTTAGCCAAAGACATGGTACCACTTAGTAGATGAAAAAATAAATAAATACTGTGACACTGATATAATTTTTAAAAATACTGTGATATAAATTTACCGGTCATACCTAGCATGGATGACATCTAAACTTCTTCAGGCACGTTCTTGACGAGGGAACAACGTTACAACACAGGAGAAAGCTTAAAGTTTAAATAGATTGTAATTACATCACATTTTAATCCAACGCTGCAGACCACATGCTTTCAGTGCCACAGAATTGACGGCCAGCTCTCAAATAAAAAAACAATCAGTCAATAATTTAAAGATTAGAGCTCCATTTGATATGATTGGGATAATGTGAGACAACCATCCAATTCAGGCCCTGTAACATTGTCAACATCATTTATAACTAACCTTCTGGAGTATCTACATGAAATTAGATCAACAATAGAACAGCTGGAACCCTCTTCATCTAAACCCAACTAAGAGAGAGAACATGCCAGCACTACACAAAAGCCACCAAATACAAAATTCCTGAAACTCACAGGAAACTCACAAAGATTTTAAAGTTGTTTTACTGGTTTTTAAATGTCTTAATGGTCTTGGGCCTTCTTATCTTTCAGAACTGCTTTTTCCTTACGAACCATCACGGGCCCTGCGGTCCTCCAGCAGCTCCTGGTCATTCCCAAAGTCAGGACACAGACTCACGGAGAGGCGTATTTTCAGTAGTACGGCCCTCGTCTGTGGAACAGCTGGAGGAGCTCAGGGCCAAAGAGAACGTTCATGTTTTTAAGAGTGGGCTCAAGACTCACCTGTTTAGCTTGGCCTTTGATTGAATTTGGTTGCCCGTTTGTTCTTTTGTTAGTGGTTTTTTTTTTTTTTTTTTTTGATTGTTGGCAGCACGGTGGCTGAGTGGCTAGCACTCATGCTTCACAGCAAGAAGGTTCGGGTCGCTCGGGCCTTTCTGTGTGGAGTTTGCATGTTCTCCCCGTGTCTGGGTGGGTTTCCTCCGGTTTCCCCCACCAACCCAAAACATGAGCCATAGGTAAAATCATCCAGCTTGGGTTCCAAGCCTAAGCAACAAATCATGGGGCTGGTCCCCGGGTCAAATGCAGAAAAAAATTTTTCCTTAATCACTGTAAGGTGCTTTGTGTTACATTTTTTGTATGAAAAGCGCTTTATAAATAATAAATCGGAATAATCAGAAAGTCAAACAAGGGTGCGGTAAAAAAAAAATCTGGAATTATTCAATGTTCCTGCTGTTTTGAACTTTTGAATTCTTGCTTTATAAATAATGTTTGATTGATTGATTGAAAATTAAATGTGCACTGCACAACATTTTTATTTTTTTTAACCTTTTACCCCTGTAGGGAAATTATTTCTCTGCATTTGACCCATCCTTCCAGGAGCAGTGGGCAGCTCATCTTTCAGGCGCCCGGGGACCCATCTCCATGATCTTATTGCTCGGCTTTGGTCAAGACCTCAGCTGGAGAATTTTACCTATGGAGCATGTTTTGGTGTTGTTTTTCTGCAGGAGAGTCAGTCACTTGCTCGTCTCCATGGAGATGTGATCCCTTTGCCTGGAATGTTTCGTGGTATGACATTAAACACATCAATCTACCATTTATTCATTACGCGTCTCTCTGTGAATAGGGTTACATCTCCATAGATCTGACCTGTAATGTATATATACTATACTTGTCTCCCTTGAAATGGACATGGTTAATCACTACCATGGAACATTCCAGATAAAGCAATAACATCACCATGAAAACAAGCAGGTGACCAACCCTCCACCAGAAAAGTTGAGCAAGTCACCTTTAATATGAAAAACATTAATTATAACGAGGTAATTCCATTAGTTTAATGAGCATCGAGTTCAGCCTCTTTTTGTCAAACCGCCCAAATCCTATGGGCTCTTGTTGGCTCTGTGCACAGGCTCTGCTCTATCTTTAGCTTGAGGAAATATGCCGCCTCAGTGGGGTCCTGTCTGCACTAATGAGCTGTCACAGAATGGGACTTCACACAGGGACCACTAGAATAAATATAGAGAGGGCATAAGGGTCTATTCACAGCGTTTGGTTCGTCTTGGCAAGTGCCTATAATGAAAATTAGAGTGGATGTAATTAGATAGGGCAGCTGCCAATGAGCTGGTAGGCGAAAATGAAAAGTATATTTTTGGAGTCTCGATAATCAGATCATTTGGAAACCCTCCAAAATGTGTCTTGGTAGAAGTTCAAGAATTGCAGTTTCTGGGATTTCACTGTAGGGAATCTTACACAGCTAATTTTCATTCTTTCCGTGCTTTATCAACTCGCTTTCTTAAAGATCCCATGACATGGTACTTCTTGATGCTTTTATATGGCGCCTTAATGGTTCCCTAATACTGTAAATGAATCCTTCTCCAAAAATCAAGCCTCAGTGCATGAGAGAGCCTCCTGAAGACAGCCCCATTCAGAAATGTCTCTGCAAATGAGGAGGACAGAGACAGGCCAGTGCAGCGAGTGGGGGTGTGGCCAAATACGCTGCTGTTTCTTGGATTAGCGGTGCGGTGTGCGCTGGCCCCACTTCCATGTTTTAAGCGTTCCATGAAAAAAAACACATTAACACAGAAAATAAAATTAAACCACTGCTGTTTCAGAGGTTCGGAGGCTCGGATAAAGGACATCCGAGCCTGGAAACACTCTCACGTGCCTCCAGGCAAAAAACAAAACAAAAAACGCATCTTGCATTTCGTAGCTCGTTTGCGGTCCAAATTCTCTGGGCGTGATTTCCAGAGACGGGGTGGACATCCAGACGGGGGGGTGGAAACCTTTCCGCGAGTGTGACGTCAGAAAGTTCCCTTGTTCAGAATCGCCCGTTTGGGCTGTCTTTTTTTCAAACGCGGAAAAGAATCGCAAATGCTCAGTTTACACATTTCACAACTTTTAGCCATGGAGGGGGAAAGCCCTAAACAGGGTAGGGGAGCTCACATTAACGTTCAAAAACCTCAGAGAGTGAAAATTTCATGCCATGGGACCTTTAATATAGGCAATAGACTTTATTCTAATTTTGCATATCGTCAAACAACAATACGGTATCACCCACATCTTCATGGGAGTGGGTTGCATCACAGCGTATGGCGTTCTAAGCAAGTGCCTATAATGAAAATTCTAGCCGTTGTAAACAGATAAGCAAGCTGCCAATAGCGGGAAGGCAAAATTGAAAGGTATATTTTTGGAGTCTCGCGATAACAGAAATTTTTGCAATCCTACAAAAATGTGCTACAGTTGTGTCTTGGTTGTCCTTGATTGAGGTTCAAGAACTGCACAAAACTATGGGATAATACAGCTAGTTTTGATTGTTTTCATGTTTTTTCAACTCCGCTTTCTCAATATAGACAATAGATTATATTAGAGAATACATATTTTCATTTTGCATACTGTCAAAACAACAATATGGCATCACCCACATCTTCATAGGAGTGGGTTGCATCACGGCACATGGAGATCTTGGCCAGGTTTAGTTGTTGTAATGACATGAGCCAGCTGCCAATAACGGGTGTGCAAAAGATAAATATTTTTTTTATCTTCTTTAGCTTTTAAATGTGCTTAAATTGTGCTGTTAATGCCTTGATTGAGGAACAAGAATTGTACGTTTTGTTGTTTTTACATAGTAGCGGCTCAGGTTTTTTGGCCATTTTCTTAATAAAGACATGATATTTAAATTTTGCACATGTTCAAAACAATATATCGCCCGCATCTTCATAGGAGTGGATGCATCACAGAGTATGGTGTCTTGGCAAGAGTCTATAATGAAAATTTGAGTAGCTGTGATCAGATAAGCAAGCTGCCAATAACGGGAAGGCAAAATTGAAATGTTCTTGTATATTTTTGCAGTCTCATGAAAACAACCAGATATTTTTTGCTATCTTACCCAAAAATGTGCTTAAATTGTGGCGAAGAGGTCTTTTTAAGGTTCAAAAATTGCATGTACGTGAAATGTAGTTTTATTGTTTTTGCTTTATTAACTCTGCTTTCTAAATATAGACCATGCATATTCTAATTTTGCATATCATCAAAACAACAATTTCTTCACAGGAGTTGGTTGCATCACGGCGTATGGTGGTATTTGCAAGTGTCTATAATGAAAATTAGTGGTTGTGATCAGATGAACAAGCTGCCAATGAAACTGAGAATGTTTTTGGAATCCCTCGATAACATTCTTTTGCAATTCTACAAAAATGTGCTAAAATTGTGCTGTGTCCTGGTTGAGGTTCAAGAATTGTACAAATATTTTAATAGTTTTGGTTTGTTTTGCTTTAGGAACTATGCTTTCTTAATACAGACAATTGACATTCAAATTTTGCAAATCATTAAAACAATTTTGTATCTCCAATTCTTAACAGAAGTGGGTTGCATCACAGCATATGGTGGTTTTGGCCAGTTTTTACAAAGAAAATTAGAGTAGTTCAGATCAGATAAACCAGCTGTCAATAAGGAGTGGGCGAAACTGCAAAGTATATTTTTGGATTCCCTATCAGATATCTTTTGCAAATCTACAAATGATTCCTGGTTGAGGTTCAAGAATTGTTCAAATATTTGGAATATGGTAAAAGGAGAAATTCAATTTGTCAACTGGACAAAAGTTTATTTGGACGAACACGTTTCGCAGCTCATCCAAGCTGCTTCTTGACTTCTGGTCAAACACTGCCTATATCTGCCTGAAGGGAGGAGCGAACTACAATAAAATTACTTTGAAACTACCACACCTACTTGTTTACAGTTCTGTTAGTTAGGTGGGCCTATTAGATATGCAGTGGGGGTGGACCAAATAAAATTTTGTCCAGTTGACAAATTGAATTTCTCCTTTTGCCATGATTTCTACACACATTATCTAGAATAGTTTTGGTCATTTTTGCTTCATCAACTTGGCTTTCGTATTATAGACAATTGACGTACTCATTTTGCATATTGCCAAAACAACAATATGGCATCATAGCGTATGGAGATCTTATAAGCGTCTATAATGAAAATTAGAGTGGGTGTAATCAGATGAGCTGAGATCAGACCTACCAATAAAGGATGGGTGAAACTGACAAAAAGTACCATCTTGTCTTATTAACTTAAAGGCAAATTAACGTTTTTTTACAATCTGAGCCTTCTTTCGACAATAAAATAAGTAGTTTTACTCACCCATAGCATTTTTCTGTCAATTGGAGCAGTATCGCAGAACTTATGTTGAGCCGTTCTGTTCTAGTAATGATCCTGTATCCGTTAACATGGTGCTGTATCATATGCTCGGGGCATTACTTTGCGGTCTCCAAATAACACAAACTTTAGCACTTTTCAAATCATAGAAGCCCGATGTCTTAATGTAAGATTTCATTTGAAGCAAAAGTGGCCTGTAATCCGAGATTTAGCCATAGTTTCGAGTAGATGAGGACGCCAGTGCGCATGCGCGGACTGCTCCCGGGACCCAAACATGAAACGCAAAGCTGAAAACTATGGATAAATCTCGGATTACAGGCCACTTTTGCTTCAAACGAAATCTTACATTAAGACATCGGGCTTCTATGATTTGAAAAGTGCTAAAGTTTGTGTTATTTGGAGACCGCAAAGTAATGCCCCGAATACAAATGCTAACAGATACGCTACAACATAACTTTCTTCAAACAGCTCCAAATGACACGAACGTGATATGGGTGAGTCAAACGACTTATTTTATTACCGAAAGAAGGCTCAGATTGTAAAATAACGTTACTTTTCCTTTAAATATATGTTTTATGTCTCCTGATAGTGATAATCAGATATTTTTGCAATCAGAAATTTGCTAAAATGTGCCTGTAGAGTTGTAGATTAAAGGTCCTATATTGCGTAAAATTGACCCTTGCGAGATTTTAGCCATGTTAGAATGTCGTTACCTCGCCAAAAACATACCCAGAGACGTGTTTTGTTTCATTCACAAATGTTTGAGGAACCCTTTATTATTAGTCTGTTTACATCTCCAAAGCTCAAAATGTTTTGTCCCACCTTATGATGTCATGAACCTGTAGTTTTCAAGTTAACAGCTAACACCTTTTACCTTCTGTTTAGTGGAGATTGGCAATTCCAGGTCTGAAATAATCCAAATGATTCTAGTGAAGGTGTATGGAGTTCAAAAACACAGGGGAGCAGTTCCTGTATTACCACAAGCAAAGTTTAAATATCCAGTATTTGTGTGTTAAAATGTGACAATGAAACAAAACACAACGGGTATGTTTTTGATGAGGAAACAACTTTTTAACAAATCAGAAAGTAGCGTAATACGGGCACCATACTCCACAAAATGGACTGAATTGAATGCACACTTGAATGGACTTTAAAACTTTAAAAGTGCAGTCAGTTTTGGTTGATAGCAATTCAGTTTTTTGAATGTTTTCTTATTAGACAATGATCAGAATTTTGCATACTGCCAAAACCACAAATAGAATCAGACTACATAAATGGACAATCTTTTCATGGATTGTTGCTCAGCGTGTATGCTTGTCTCTTGGAGAATGTCTCTTGGACTGTGGTAATGATCAGATGGGTCTGCTGCCAGTGACTGCTGCTGTTTGGAAAGTCTGGAGCACAGTTAAAGTCTTACAAAAGCGAGAGAGCATGTGACGGAAAGGACAGAGGTATCTAAATCCAACAGGCTGGAGAAGTATCAATTAGTGTTTTTCTTTTTTCAAAACTGGGACTAAACATGGAACTAAGCTAGACTAGACCAGGACTAAATAGATAGATATTCAAATATGTAATAGAAACCCACCGATCTGATACTGGTATAGGATATCGGCATCACATTTCAGCTTCCAAATATCGGTTCACCCAATATCCTGGTTGGGCATATAAAAAGACTATGTACAGATCATGGTCGGCCAAGAAATTCTCATAATGTTTGAACTTCTATTAGTTGTTTGTTCGATACTTGGAGGATAAAAAACTACATAGCATATTTGGAGCAGTTCTGTATTATTTTATTTTTGTTTAAAAGGAAATAAATGACGTTTTCAGATACTTGAAGCTACAGTAGATGCTATAGATCAACATCGAACACAAATAGTTGGGTATAAACCTAAAAGACAGTATTAAATTTAGTGAATTAAAGAAAATAGGAGGTTAACTGAAGCGTTGGTCATAGTTCATCATTTATAGTTTGCAGTTACATAAACAATGACACAAAACGTTCGCAATTCGATTTTGGTTTTCATCAAGAGACAGTCCTCCCAAATGCAGCGGACAGGCATCACATCACACCGGGTTGTGTTTCCTCTGGACCAGGCCAAAGTGGAACACTTTACTGTTTGTTTGGCTTCAAGTCCAACAACTGCACGAAATCCAACCCCGTAAACAGCACAATGTGGGGACTTTATGATCCAACTTTGGACAGAGCGACAGTGTTTAGATGGTGGGAAAAACAAAAATAAAACTATAAAATATCAGCTAAAACAGACTATTCCCTACACTTTATGATCCAGGCTTTAGGCAGAGAGGGACAGTGTTTAGATGGTGGGAAAAATTAGAAAAAAAAACTATAAAATAGCTGCAAAAATAGACTACCTCCTACACTTTATGATTCAGGCTTTAGACAGTGTTTAGATGGTGGGAAAAAATAGAATAAAACTATAAAATATCAGCTAAAACAGACTATTCTCTACACTTAAAGATACAGGCTTTAGAAAGAGAGGGACAGTGTTTAGATGGTGTGAAAAATATAAAAATAAAATATAAAGTCAAATCTAAGACAAAATAAATTATTCCCTTAAGTTGAACCAGGTCAATACTTGGACTACTTTGTACTGAAAAACTGAAAAACATGCATCCTTACTCTGACCGGCTTGCATCTCCACAAACCTGACTGCTGTTTTGCCTGGAGGAGGGTCTCTTCCTGCTTTTTTCCGTGTTTTTTAGGCTATAATATTCCACAGTATGGCATAAAATGTATCTATGTCCATGAAGAATGTTCCGAAGTATGCTTTCTATTTTCACGGAAAGCTGTACCTACCGTATATTGTACCTTTAAGTGATATGTTTTTTCTGCAAACAACAAAAGAATACAAAAAAGATTAAATGTTTGTGATTTATTTTGGTCTACATTTCATTCTTCTCTCAGATATTAACGCTCCTGGATGTGTTTAAAACATCAAAACAATCTCAATTTGGAAACATAATCTGCAAATCAAATCTCCCAGGTTGCCTATAGCATTATAATGCTTCCATAAACATACTTTTTGCACAAATATATAGATTAGGCCAGTCAAATCTGAGCCATGGAACAATGCTAACACATGGTCTGTAGTGACGTCTCTCTTCCCTCAATAGGCAAATTCTGTTCAGGGAGGAGCTCAACCATAAACAAATGACCCAATAGCATCCTCCAAGCTTTAGAACGCCCAGGAAGTAGCCATGAACTCCAGATTAACAAAATGTAAAACACAGCCTTTTCACAAGCTATTCGACAATCTGACTGCTTGTACTGTAAACCATTAATCTGGATCCCGTGGGATTAAAGGGTATTTCCAGTGTTTTCGGCTGGGAACGGATGATCAAATTTGTAAAGCCTTGGGAAAACTGCGGACTTTGGAGATCTTTACATCTCCTGTATTTTCCTCCCACAGTCTCCCTCTGAGAATTCACGAAAGAAGAACTATCGCTTTAGTCCTGCACATGCTAGTACACCCTTTGAAAATATCTAGTTGGTAAGCACATTTGACAGTTCGGGTCAGTACTGGAGCTCCGTGGTAGAGCATGTGCACACAAACACACACATGCGTTGTGATTTGATCCCAGCTCCACCCACTGTTACTGTTGGTGTGTCTTTGGGCTAGACACTTTGCTAGACGCTCACACCTCGTCTCTGCGTGAATGTTTGTTTGAATGACCTCAAACGCCAAGCAGGGTTGGGCCTGGTTAGTATTTGGACGGGAGACTGCCGTGGGGAATACCAGGTGCAACAGTGGGACAGCAGTGGATTTACTGCAAAATATTGATGTTTTTAAGCAAGACACTTGACGCACATTGCCTAGTAAATTGTAGTGTGTGTGTGAATGTTGGTGGTGGTTTACAATAGTATCTTAGCTACGTTCAGACTGCAGCCTGAAGTGACCCAAATCTGATTTTTTTTGCCTATATGCGACCTGTATCTGATCTTTTAATGACAGTCTGAATGAGACAGATCCATTTTTTTCAAATGCGACCCAGGCCACTTGGGCTACGTTCACACTGCAGGGCTTAATTCTCAATTCCAATTTTTTTGTGAAATCCGATATTTTTGCGAGGCCGTTCACATTTCCAATTAAATGCGACTTGTATGTGATCTCCAGTGTGAACGTTAAACGCCCCAAAAGTGTCCCGCATGGGTATTGGAGGACACGATGAAGTCACATGCAGTGAGCGTGCTCAATGTTTATGGAAGTAGCCTAAAGTTGCTGTCGTACCGGAGCCAGAACATGTACAGCTTATTTGTTTTAAAGAGGAGACGGAGAAGGACAAGGTTTTTGGCCACGGTGTTTTGTGGGGCAGTGGCAGCAAAGTCCGTAGAACTGAATGTGTTGTGCCGAGTCGCAGCCAAGAGTGGTGGGATTGCTACGTGTTTCGCCGCTTCACTGATAGGGAGTTTATATACTATTTTCGCATGACGAGAAGAACGTCTGTGTACATTTGTGAGAGCCTACTTGTACCACTCTCGCTGAAGGAAACACGGGCAGGTCGGATGAATGCGACCTGGGCGTTCAGACTGAAGTCGCATGTCAAAAGATCGGATATGTATCGGATTTAGGACCACATATCCAAGTGGCCTGGATCGCATTGAAAAAAATCGGATCTGTGTCGTTCAGGCTGTCATTAGAAGATCAGACACAGGTCGCATAGAGGCAAAAAAAAAAATCGGATTTGGGTCACTTCAGGCTGCAGTCTGAACGTAGCCTTGGATATGTGGTCCTAAAACTGATACATATCCAATATTTTGACATGCGACTTCAGTCTGAACGACCAGGTCGGATGAATGCGACCTGGCCGTTCAGAGTTTCTTTACACAAGAGTGGTACAAGTAGGAGTTCACAAACGTTACACAAACGTTCTTCTCATCATACGAAAATTGTGTACGACAATGAAGCAGCAAAAACACATAGCAATCCCACCACTCTTGGCTGCGACTCCGCACCCACATGTTTCTTTCTACAGACATTGCTGGACGTTGTCCTTCAGTGAGCATGGGGGACACTTTTGAGGTGTTTAAAGTTCACACTGGAGATCACATTACAAGTCACATTTCATTGGAAAAGTCAACAACCTCGCAAAAAAAATCGGATTTCACAAAAAAATTGGAACTGAGCTTTATGGATTGAATGAATAAAGTGACGTAAATAGTCTTCGATTGTCCAAAAAAATTGCTATAGAAATATAACGCATTATTATTAGCATGCTTTAGGTGTCTAGAAAGGTGCTATACAAACAAAATCCATGGTAAAATGCACCCATACGATACTGGTATGAGAAATCAGCGCCAGTATTTTTCGATGGATCAGACAACGGTTTGAAGATATCGGTTTAGTCTATGTAACATTTTGGTCTATAAATTGGTGTAATAAGATGATTTACTAGCCTATTTTCAGTCTCTGCCCTAGAATTAAAACAAAACACAACTTTTTGATGAGAAAACAACATTAACATTAACATTAACATTAACAGATCAGGAAAAAAGCATAATATGGGCCCTTTAAGTAGTCAGTATGAAGACCGCAGCTAATTCTTGGTTCGGTATTTTATTAAAGTCATGTTCCCAATTTTTTTTCCAATGTAACTTTGTCTTGCCCTAGTAGTGATCTATTAAAAGCAGCTCTTAAGTCCAAAATGTGGGCTGCGTGCTGTCTGCCTCCAAGTTGAATGCGTTTTATTGACCGATATTGACCGCCCTAGATTCGGATGATATCGGCAGACACATAAAGCCAAAGTATAGACATCGGTATCGGAACAGAAAAAGAAAAAGCTCAGCTAATCCATGTCATTATCAAAACATCACAACTTACATCCAATACATCAACACATTGGCGTAAAGAGACATGGATTAAAAGTAATAACCCATAATTTATTTACTCACTTAAATAGATTAACGAACACGCATGTGACCTACTTAAACGGCGGCATAATTTGTGGGCAGATGTCTAATATAGTGGTCCGTATCGACACTGGTCTAACATCTGATTAGGGAGCCATAACCGTAAATCCTCACACTAAAATTAGACCTTTACAAAGCCCACATTCATTCATACAACAGCGGTCTATACATAGCCTCATAAGGAGCCGAACGCCCACTTTCACTAGGAGACGGCTTCTTTTGGCTCAGTTTGTTAGCCGTCTGAGAGCTGTTACGGGCTATTTATAACTTCACTCCGCGAGACCGGGGACTCTGTTTTCTACGCTGAGAGGAAGAGACAAGGACACTATTATAGACGGCACTCAACCCAAACTGTTTGGTTACAATGAAAGAGGACAGGGTTTTTTTTTCTCTTTATATTATTTGTGTTAGTAATCTATTATGATTTTATTATTGTGCTTTTGACACACTGATGAGTTGCAGTGACATTATGCCGGGGGTGGTCTACATGTATTTCTTTTGGCAGAATGTTCACCAGTTACCATGACCCTCACATTATCAAACACAGAGAAAAAAAAACAAAAAACATTTTAGTCCAGTCTGAAAACACTGGGGAAAAAAACACTAAATGGATTTAAATTGCACATTTTCAGGAGCCTGTGAGTAATACGAGGGTTCACTCCTGGTTAAGTGTTTCAATTTCAACAAAACAAGGTGAGAGTGACTCACAGAAAAACTGTTGACTAATGACTGTATTATTAATTGAGAAGACTTGTTTAACAGCACAAATACAAGTAGTTACAACCAGGTCAGCTCTTTCTGGTCAGATTGTGTTAAAGTAAAGCTCAGATTAAAGTCTAACTTAAGTAACAGCCCTTCAGACAGAGCAATACCTCTCGTTAGCATCTCACCACCATGGCATGCTTCCCTGATGGATCAATTAAATTCATATTGTTGCTTCATTTCCATATAGAACACACAACTACAGACAATATTTGAACTTGCAGTCGTCCAGTTAGAAGGTGAATGTTTATCAACAGCACCACATCAATCTACATTAATTGTAGGCTACTCCAAAGAACATAAATGATACACAGGCTACGTTTATACGATGACGGTCTGAACGGAAGACACAAAAGTGGCGTCGCATCTTCACTTTTTATTCTGCGTTTAGATGAGCGTTTTCGGGAGGAAATCTGCGTGCATACGGTGACGCAAAAGTGTGTGGAAATCGATTGGGTATGCATGCCAGGCGGCTAGGCGGCGCTGTGATACATTATCACTATGTCTACGCGCATGTGTAGAATTTTCCTTCTTCTTAGCTGCGCCACAAAAAGCAAAACAAAACATGGCTACTGGTAGCCAAAAAAAACTTTCATGTGGTCAGACGAAGAAGTTCAACTATTGCTCCAGACCATGTTAGACTACAAAGCAACGAAGGCGCAACAAGGTGTGGACTGGGAGTCCTGCCAAACAAAGTACACTGATATATGGACCGATGTGACGTAAACGCGTACGCAACGTCAGCAGTTTTGCATCTTAGGCAGTGCAGACGAAAATGCTACAGTGGAGCGTATTCAAGTTTTCCACTTCTGCGGTTTCAGTTTTTTGTGTTTTTAAGCCGCCAAAACGCCGTCACCGTTTAAACAAAAGGCACTTCCGATAAAATATTTTGTTGTTTTTACCCGTAAGCGTTCTCATGTAAACAGGCCCTAAGATATGCAAGTTCTGGTTTAAACAAAGATCCGATTAAAGTCTAACTTGAGTAAAGCTTCAGACAGAACAGGGTCTACAGTTAGTGTCACACCCCCAGAGAATATTGATCATCAGCTGGAAAGCATCAGTTAGGTGCAGACAGCGTGCAGTGGTCACATTGTCCCCAGAAAGCCAAATATACTTAAGAAAAAAGTCAAATACACAGAACAACAATGTTTAAAGCTATTACAATCTTTCTATGCTATTCAAAGCAAATGATTTTCTTCATAGTGTAAACTCAAATCATTCATAATTTCTCTTTATTCTATGATAATGACCGTAAACCATAATTAAGGTAATTTGTGAACTGTAATTTTTACTCTACCAACACATTTAATGACAACTATAACCAGAAAGGTACAAGTCCAAGCGTAGGGTAGTAAAAGTATGTGTAGTTATGAGTGAGGAATCTGCAGACACTTGTTGGGACTGGACACACCCTTTTCGTACAGCGCAAACAGGTGCCTTATCTACAGCGCTAGGCCAGTATGACGACAAGAACTGGTGTTAAATATGAGTCATTCAGTACACTTACATTTCTTAAGTAGTTCTCAGTAAAGTATTTTCTGTTCCCGACTTTTTTTTTTTCCAATGCAACTTGGCCTTGCCCTAGTACAGATATTTTGTAAGCTGCTCTTAAAGGCCATATATTACACAGAACGAACTATTGTGAGCTTCAGGCCTGTTTGAGTAATCTTTTATTATTATTAATCTGTCTACATCTATAAAGTTCAAAATGCTTAAAAGCAGTAGTTTACAAGTTAACAGCTACCTTTTACCTTTTGTTCAGTAGAAATTGGCAATTCCGGGGCTGAAATCATCCAAATCATTCTAGTGAAGGTGTATGGAGTTTAAAAACATAGCAGAGCATTTCCTGTACTACCACATGACATCACAAGGTGGAACAGAGCATTTTCTGGCTATATATGCAGGGTTTGTGTGTTTAACATGTGTGAATGAAACAAAACACAACTCCAGGTATGTTTTTGATGAGGAAACAACATTATCAGATCAGAAAAAAGCGTAATATGGGCCCTTTAAGGAGCAGTATGAAGACCAGCTACTAATTCCACTGGTCTAAAACTTTTTGGACGAAGCAGAGGGCCGATCGAAGGCCATAGACTGGCGCTCAGTACAGTCAGTAATTGAAATATCTGCATGTTTAACACATTAGAATGAGCTATCAGTCCTTTATTCATGCCAAGATCTTCAAAATCACACAATAAATAATAAATATTGTCTTATCAAGGTAGATTTTCAAAAAAGTTCTGCTCAAGGTAATTTGGGCCAATTCACCTGGAAGCCTGAGGGCCAAAAAAAATTGGCTGAGGGCTGCATTTGGCCCACGGGCCATAGCTTGGACATGCCTGGATAAGATGAACTGAAAATCAATTGATAGCTGTGTTGGTTAGCTAATGTATTCATGATATTTAATGATATTGTTTTACATCAAAATCACATCTGTTTATACAATAGATTTAGGCATTTTTGCTTAAAAATAATATTTATATTTAAAAAATATTTAACTTGCACTTCTTTATCCGTCAAGAAATAAACAAGTACTATCTTAAGACATCAGGTGCACATAATTTCGAGGCATCTCTCTTATGTGAAATCAAAAAATATTTGATGTTAAAACTCTTGACATTAAAATGAATGTATGTGAATGTGCAGACAGGCTTTCAGATAGAACTGTTGCTTGTAGACACACTGTACCTTCTGATAAATTACCATTTTTGCCTTATTTTGCATAAATTTCCTATTTTGACCCAATACTATATCTTGGAAACTATAGCCAATCAGCACTTCTGACCTACTTTTTCCTTTATTAGTGACCTAAACCAAGAAAAATTTCACTACTTTTGTTCCAGAAGCATTTTGCTTATAGACCAGTGTTCTTGGTTCGGTATTTTCTTAAAGTCCCAATTTTTTTTCCCAATCTAACTTTGTCTTGCCCTCGTACTGATATTATAAGCAGCTCTTAAGTTCAAAATGTGTGCTACGTGCTGTCTGCATCCAAGTTGAATGTGTTTTATTGACCGATAATGAGGAAGTGCGTGTTTGCATGTTAGTTCTTCGCTTTGGTCTCGAAAAAAAAGTTGTTTAAAGTGTTTATAAAGTCATTGTTGTGGATAATAGGTAGTCACTAGGGTGCATAATAACTTCTATTACTATTTGGCAAATGTAGGCGAGTAAACAGTTGTCGTGGAGAAAGCCATCGGGGCAGAAGAGCAGCCACATTTTTGTCAAAAAGCCCGAGGGCAGCTGTGACGACATTAGCGGATTAAGCCCTAAATGGATATGAAATAATGAGGAATTTTAGTTATTTTAGTAATTTGAGTGTCCAAAAAGCACTATATAACTCAGCTCAATGTAAATAAAAGCATTTTCACATTGTCAAACTTCATAACCTCACTACAACTCGATGCACCGATACAACACTGATATCGAATACCGGCTGCAATCCATTAAAATTTGCAAGATCGGCTGCTCCAAAATATCGGTTCTGCCAATATTCTGGCCTAGAAAGTCTTAAACGGTTAAACTGTTATTTATAGGAAGTTGTTGAGAAATAAAGAATAGCTACATCACACATTTTGTCATGATGTTATTTTAGGAAATAAAGTCCATTTTTTTATCTGGTACTGGTTGATATCGGGTATCAGCAGATCGTTAAAGCCATGGTATCAGAATCAGTATTGGAAAAAGCTGGATCGGTGCATTCCTAACTACAACTTCACTACCCTTTCACTATATCTTTGGTCTTCCTCTATGCCCCATGTTTTTTGTTCGCTCTATTCTCAGCCATCCTCCTTCACACAGTTCAGACAATGTGAGTCTGCACCATCTGATGTTACCTAAACTACTCTTTATGGTCCCGCTTTTTTGTCTCAAACACACTGAAGGTTTACGGTCACCAGTCATATATCACTGCTTTCTCTTTTGTAACTTTACAGCATCATTTCTTTAGTTTCAAGCAGGTGGTTCTGTTATGGAAAACCTGTCACATTCCCTTTAAAGAGGACATACATTGTGCATGTCTCTAGTATAGTTATAATCTATGACACCTGCGGATCATTATGTTATATTTTGGGCCTTTTAAATCACAATATTGACCCAAAACGACTAAATTAAAGAAAAACGTTTGCTGAATTTCGTGTTAGAAAACTGGATTGTCTGGAGTATAAAGATGACTCAAACATGCATGATTCACTCGAAATACAACTTTGAGAGGGTAAATGAGAAAAGAATCAACCAACACATGGTTAAAAGCCCTAAAAAGTAATTTTGCATACTAGACTTAGACAAACTTTATTGATCCACAAGGGAAACTGTTTGGGTACAGTAGCTCACTCATCAAATATAATATATAACAAAGGGTAACAAAAAATAGATGGAATAGCAACCAAAGAGCAATAGATAGGTATAGATAAAAGCAATAGATAATAAGTCTGCTTTAAGAAGAGAACAAAGTACTTAAAGGTCTTGTAAATTTCCCCGAGAGTACAGCAAAAGGTAAAGCAGCTGTTTAAATTAAAATCAGATTATTGCACACCATCAAATCCCTGAAAAAAGTCGAGTTCAACCAATATGAGTTTTTTTCATGGCCTATGCCGATTCTGATTGTTTAGAGTACACGGCAAAGATGGCCAATAAGTCCAGCCAATATTTTTGAGCCGATATGTTGGGCTGATTTTGATTATTTTCCCCAAATCATCTCATTTAAATCTACTACACAGCCCTTTTTTACCACAAACCAGAGCTGTGCAGTCACGTTTTGTGTAGCTATCTCTTCGTATTAAAGTGTTAATACAAAGCTTTGTGTATATTGAATAGTGTATATTGAATAAAGACGAAGCACGCACCGGTGGAACTCCCTTTCTGGTGCGTAAACAGGGATTCCCCTGTCCGCGTGGTGCGTGCTTCGTCTGTCTTTTTCCGCACTGAAAAATAGTTCCCACCCAAAATGACCAAGGCAAGTTCTCCGTGTTGATTTGCACATTTATTTGCACTCGATATGAATGCGCACTACACAGAAAGTAATTGGGAAACGCATCGAGCAAATTAATTCCTTTTGGCCGAAATCTTTCTCTGGCGACGTTAGACTCCAGTCTAAGGCGGAGGAGCAGCAGCTCGCTCGGCGGTCAGTGCTAACAGACTCGGACAATGGCTGGGTGACCAGGAAAACGCTTTTCATCACTTGTTTTAGTCTCTGGACTGTGGGGAGATGCCCAAATTTGACCTGGGGGTGGCATATCCCTTTAAGGTCGATAGCCGATACACCAAAAAGTGAACATATCGGCCTGATACAGTAATCCCTCGTTTATCGCGGGGGTTAGGTTCTAAAAATAACCCGCAATAAGAGAAATCCGCAAAGTAGGACAACTTTATATTTTACAATTATTCTACATGTTTTAAGGCTGTAAATGCCTCACCACACACATTATACACTTTTCTCAGACTGGTATTAACGTTTTCTCACATTTCTAAAATAAAAAAATAAAAATCCGCGAAACAGCGAGGCTACGAAAAGTGAACCATGATATAGGGACCACTGTATCTGTTGCCCAATATATCGGTCCATCCCTAGCCATAAAATAACATTTTGAAACACATTAATGATTAGTGATGAGCTAAAGGCCAAGTTAACAGTGGTTTTAATAGTTTTTCACTACCTCAACTTTAACTTTAAGCATTTAAAGAATGAACATTACATATTGTACTACAACAAATCTCTAAGTTACACAATGCTTATGCAATGATAATTACAAGAAAAACTGGTGCCAGGTGCCATATGGCATTCTGTATGGTTCTAAAGTGAAACTTGTGTGATACAAAGACAGTCAACAGCAGGTCTCTTTTATTTACGTCTTAAGAAAAGCACTGGTCTTTTCTTAAGAACTAAGAACTCTTATTTATTTCTTAAGAAAAGCACTGGTCTTTTCTTAAGAACTAAGAACTCTTATTTACTTCTTAAGAAAAGCACTGGTCTTTTCTTAAGAACTAAGAACTATTATTTATTTCTTAAGAAAAGCACTGGTCTTTTCTTAAGAACTAAATAAGAGAGTAAGTGTAAGAAACTGCAATCAGACTTGGACAATACCATTTCTGCATTTTTTTGTATCAAAGAATTATGAAATTGAGAAAATGTTTAGAGATTGTTTTTTTAATCATTTAATTTTAGTTTTATCCAGTCATCCTTATTCATACTATTCTTATAAAACTTAAGCAAGCGATTAACAAATAAAAATCATCTTAAACTTGGCAAAGCTTAAAGGTCCTATGGCATGAAATTTTCACTTTCTGAGGTTTTTGAACGTTAATGTGAGCTCCCCTACTCTGTTTAGGCCCCCTTTTTATTTGCCTGGAGGCACGTCCGAGTGTTTCTAGGCTCGGAAGTCCTTTATCTGAGCCTCTGGACCTTTGAACAGCAGTGGTTTAATTTTATTTTATGTGGAAATGTGTTTATTTTTCAATGGAACGCTTCAAATCTCTCCCCCGTGCAAAAACAAGGAAATGGATCAGCTGTGGGCTCTAGGCTCGGGGCTCTGAGCTCTGAGCGGAGAGTTTGGCCACGCCCCCACCCTCTACTATTGGCCATCTCTTTTCTCCTCATTTGCATTCAAGCAACAACGCCCAGAATAAAGTGTTTGAGAGAGATATTTATGACTCTTTCTCATCTTATCTCTGTTTCTCATGCACTGAGTGTTGATTTTGAAGAAGGATTCATTTACAGTATTAGGGAACCATTAAGGAGCCATATAAAAGCATCAAGAAGTACCATGTCATGGGATCTTTAAAATGTATTACCAACATCTTTTCAAGTTTCTTTCCCTGGAAACCAGGGAAAGATAAAGTGATAAAGTGATCGTCTGTTTACCCATCCGGACGATCACTTTATCACAGAAAAAACTGAAATGCGAAACTCAAATGACGTAATTATAACGCATGCTTAAAAAGACATTACTTCAAAAGGGATACGAGCAAGTTTTTCACAGTTCCCTTTATCCTCAGCTCACTTTCATGCTAAATTGCATCTTTGAAGTGTTCCAGAAAGCTAAAATACTGAAAATCAATCTCATATGGCATTAAACAATAACTCTTGGATATAAATTACATGTTAAATTCTACCCAAAATGAAAACAGTTGTCTACATGAAGCACACGTTTGACCCGAGGCAGCTTTGAAGACTCGGCTCTGGGTTAATACAAGTTGAATGGTGCAGATTTGAGCAGTAATTCCCGTCATACATAGATATTATCCAGCTGCAGCCAGGTCAAAAGTCACCGCTAATCATACAGAACAAGGATAAAGTCAAACTAAATCATGCTTGAATTGCAGAATCAATGTGACAGCTCCGGGTTCAGTCAAGAAATCACAAATGACAAAACTCCTGGGGATAAAATTTAATTCCAGATCTATGTTATAATGTTTCCTCATCCAAAAACACACCTGGAATTGTGTTTTATTTCATTCACAACACAAATCCTGCATATTTGAGTTCTTCTTTCAAACAAAAAACAGTGTTCCGCCTTGTGATGTCATGCCATGTGCTCCAGTGCATTTTTAAACTCCATGCACCTTCACTGAAATCAACTCGATGATTTCAGATCTGGAAGTGCCTAACTCTAGTGAACTAAAAGGTAAAAACCAACTTGAAAACAACCGCTTCATGACATCACAAGGTGGAACGGAGCATTTTTAGCTTTGGAAATGATGAATAATAATAATAATAAAGGACTCAAACATGTGTGAATGAAATAAAACACAACTCCAGGTATGTTTTTGATGAGGTAACAACATTCTAGCAAGACTTAAATCTCAATCTCACAAGAGTACATCTTGCGTAATATAGGAAGCAAATATGTAAGGCTTAAGTGATAACAAAACTAAAACAGAAAGGAATGCCACTCAAATAAAATTAATCAGTAAAACTCACCCTTGTGCAATAGATAATACTCCTTTGACAATACAACACTCCCTACAACTGTATATAGCTGGGATTGGACATCTTATTTGATATTGTATTTTATACTTTATTACTACTTGTGAGTGCAGCGCACTGACTCACTCGCCTTGAGCCTCGCAAAGTTTCTTTCCGACGCAGCACGTAACAAAAATAAAGAGTCTTGAATCAAAAGTTTGTCTTTTCTATCTTTACTAAAGTGAAAGTCATACAGAGTGGAAAAAGGGAACAAAAAAGGAAACAAAAGAAGGAATTTCTAAAGCTTGTAAATTCCCTACATGACATCCTACCCTTTATGCCTCATGACGTCCTACACGACGTCCCTATTCGCTACGTACGAGCTCAAAAGACTGTGTAGCTTCTGAGCCCTAGGCTTCGTACATGTGTTCTACGTGATGACCGTTCGCTTACCCCTCAAATTTGACTGAAGCTAGATTAAGGATTAAAGATCAAAGATTAAAGTAGAAGATCAAAAAAGATCAAAGTACATCAAAGCAGAGCTTAGCAACGCATAGCAACGTAGATATACAAAAATGGCTCTAACACTACTTTTCTATTTAATTTTGATTTGTACATGTGTGAGATCAATAAAAAGTCAATCTTCTAATCCTTAAGGCGCTTTGTGTTAAATTTTTTGTATGAAAAGCGCTTTATAAATAATGTATGATTGATTGAATGATTGATTGATATACATTATTATCATTATTTTTTATAATTATGTCTCATCTGACACTGGTCTATTGCTCTTTTTTTGCTATTCCATCTATTTTTTGTTACCCTCTGTTATATATTATATTTGATGTTTTAGCTACTGTACCCAAAACAGTTTCCCTTGTGGATCAATAAAGTCTGTCTAAGTCTAGGTCTAAAACTATGGTCCAAATACCATATTACTATAAATCATTTTATCTTGACAGTGACAGTATCAGCTCCATGTGCTCAGACTGCATTTAATAGATTAAATAGATAATACTCCCTACAACTGTATTTAGCTGTGCTTGGATATCTTATTTGATATTTTATTTTATATTTTATTCGGATTTGTGCATATAAATGTATTATAATTTGTTTATTTTTATAATTATGTCTCATTTGACACTGGTCTCTTTGGTTGCTATTCCATCTATTTTTTGATACCCTATGTTAGATATTCTATTTGAAGAGTGAGGTACTGAACGCAAAACAATTTGCCTTGTGGATCAATAAAGTCTGTCTAAGTTTAAGTCTAAAAGGAGGCGTGTGCCAGACACCTGTTGTAGCAAGTGACACAGATCAGTTGCCATAAATACCACAGTTTGGCCTCATTTTGTAAACATATATGGTCATTATACTCTATTCAAGTCCTGCATGACGAGTTTAAGACTGCAAATGCAGACTACAGAGCACGCATTCCTCCTCATTACTAAAGTATGAGCGAAAAAGAGCAGCTTTGGGTCTTAACATTTCAAATCAATCACTATTTGTGTCTTATATCCACACTCCCTACAACTGTATATATTGTAGCTGTGATTGGACATCTTATTTGATATTGTATTTTATATTTTACTGCTTATTTTTCTATTTTATTCTGATTTGTGCATATAAATGTATGTATTTTTTCTTATTTTTATAATTATGTTTCATCTGACACTGGTCTATTGCTCTTTTCTTGCTATTCCATCTATTTTTGTTACCCTATGTTAGATATTATATTTGAAGAGTGAGCTACTGTACCCAAACAATTTTTCTTGTGGATCAATAAAGTTTGTCTAAGTTTAAGTCTAAAAGGGGGCGTGTGCCAGTGACAGAGATCATTTTCCATAAATACCACAATTTAGCCTCATTTTGTAAACATGTATGGTCATTATACTCTATTCAAGTCCAGCACGACAAGTTTAAGACTGCAAATGTAGACTACAGAGCACGCATTCCTCCTCATTACTAAAGTATGAGCTAAAAATGAGCTTAACATTTCAAATCAATCAATATTTGTGTCTCAAATCCACACGTGTTGCAACTCATCTGAGCCAAAGTTCCACAGCCTATTAGAATTCAACTTGTTTGCGCTTCCATTGATCGTACACAATCAATGGCTGAATGGAATCACCAAGGACACACAACAGACCCCCGTACGCACTGTAATTTCTGTGGGAACTCATCCAGATCATCACAGGAGATGATTTGCTCGTAATACTCGGTGTAAGACAGACACTTTGGCACAGGAGTCGTGACCAGGCAGCCTCTCCGCCACAGCTGAGAGGTGTAAACGCGATACGAAAAACGTGGTGGCCGTGCGTAAAGATGAAACGCTGACGGACAGGACGCGGTGTTTATTTATCAATGGGGTGGACTTACATCTTCAAATAAGGATCCAACGTTGGCTGTCACGAGCAGGATCCCCGTACCTTGCGCAGTTGTCAGCTTTCCTGCCATAATTCAGTCGCAGGTTGTAGCGTGGTGGAAAAAGGAGTAAAAAAAACAGAAAAAAAGATACGAAAACAAGCGTTGAGCGTCTGGAGGAACGGCGGATTACAACGCGGTGAAGTGACAACTCAAGCCGGGGTGGAGGCGGCTTGGCTGGGGCATATTTTGTCAGCAGTAGTCGTGCATCTACCAGGAGTGAGAGGAGAAGAAGGAGCAGGAGACGAGGCGACAGACTGCAAGCTTTTCGGGGAGCTACTTTGGCGCGTAAAAAGCCATCGTTTCTGGGGCAAAAGTTGGTGTTTAATCCACGGGCGACCCCACGGAGCTGTTGGTCATCTCAGCCGCGGCGCGTTGTCCCCCAAATTCCGTGCGGTGTTAAAAGTGTCCCTCCTGAAGCAGGACTCGCCAGCAGGAGCATTGCCTCGGCTGTTTGCAGAGGAGAGGCTCGTGACGTCACCGCGCCAATCCGAACGCGGCGCTTTTCTTAAAGACGCAGCGCACGAGGACGCGCGGCAGATACGCCCCCCCACAGGACAGCCGCTGTGTCCATTATCGGACAGGACGAGGGGGACTGCCGGAGGACAGCCGCTGCGTCCATTATCGGATAGGACGAGGGGGACCACCGGAGGACAGGACAAGGGTGACCACCTGAGGACAGGACGAGGGGGACCACCGGAGGACAGGACGAGGGGGACCACCAGAGGACAGGACGAGGGGGACCACCAGAGGACAGCCACTGCGTCCATTATCGGACAGGACGAGGGTGACCACCGGAGGACAGGACGAGGGGGACCACCGGAGGACAGGACGAGGGGGACCACCAGAGAACAGCCACTGCGTCCATTATCGGACAGGACGAGGGGGACCACCGGAGGACAGGACGAGGGGGACCACCAGAAGACAGGACGAGGGTGACCACCTGAGGACAGGACGAGGGGGACCACCAGAGAACAGCCACTGCGTCCATTATCGGACAGGACGAGGGGGACCACCGGAGGACAGGACGAGGGGGACCACCAGAAGACAGGACGAGGGTGACCACCGGAGGACAGGACGAGGGGGACCACCGGAGGACAGGACGAGGGAGACCACCAGAGGACAGCCACTGTGTCCATTATCAGACAGGACGAGGGGGACCACCGGAGGACAGGACGAGGGGGACCACCGGAGGACAGGACAAGGGGGACCACCAGAGGACAGGACGAGGGGGACCACCAGAGGACAGGACGAGGGGGACCACCAGAAGACAGGACGAGGGGGACCACCAGAGGACAGTTGCTGCGTCTATTATCGGACAGGACGAGGGGGACCACCAGAGGACAGGACGGGGGGACCACCAGAGGACAGGACGAGGGGGACCGCCGGAGAACAGGACGGGGGGACCACCAGAGGACAGGACGAGGGGGACCGCCGGAGAACAGGACGAGGGGGACCGCCAGAGGACAGGACAAGGGTGACCACCAGAGGACAGCCGCTGCGCCCGTTATCGGACAGGACGAGGGGGACCACCAGAGGACAGGACAAGGGTGACCACCAGAGGACAGCCGCTGCGCCCATTATCGGACAGGACGAGGGGGACCACCAGAGGACAGCCGCTGCGTCCATTATCGGACAGGACGAGGGGGACCACCAGAGGACAGCCGCTGCGTCCATTATCGGACAGGACGAGGGGGACCACCTGAGGACAGGACGAGGGGGACCACCAGAGGACAGCCGCTGCGTCCATTATCGGACAGGATGAGGGTGACCACCAGAGGACAGGACGAGGGGGACCACCAGAGGACAGTTGCTGCGTCCATTATCGGACAGGATGAGGGTGACCACCAGAGGACAGCCGCTGCGTCAATTATCGGACAGGACGAGGGGGACCACCAGAGGACAGGACGAGGGGGACCACCAGAGGACAGCTGCTGCGTCCATTATCGGACAGGACGAGGGGGACCACCAGAGGACAGCCGCTGCGTCCATTATCGGACAGGACGAGGGGGACCACCAGAGGACAGGACGAGGGGGACCACCAGAGGACAGCCGTTGCGTCCATTATTGGACAAAACGAGGGAGACCACCGGCATGAGAATGAGGACACTTAAGGACAAAAGTGAGGACAAAGGTGCAAAAGGGAGGACACTACCGGACACAACAACAGAGCACTATTACAGAGCATTATTATTAGACTTAGACTTAGACTTAGACCAACTTTATTGATCCACAAGGGAAATTCTTTGGGTGCAGTAGCTCACTCATCAAATATAATATATAACAGATGGAATAGCAAAAAAAGAGAGACCAGTGTCAAATGAGACATAATAATAATAATAATAATAATAATAATAATAATAATAATAATTATAATAATAAGAATAATAATAATAAGAATAAGTGTATATGTACAAGTCAGAATAAAATAGAAAAATAAGTAATAAAATATAAAATAAAATATAAAATCACAGCTATATACAGACAAGAACGTCAGTGCAATAATGTACTGATTGACAGAGCATGAGGTTATCCGTTACTTAAGATTGAGTTGTTGTACAGTTGTAGGGAGTATTATCTCCTCTGTCCCTCTATGGTCTGGTGCAGTGGGTGAGCAGGAGTGTCCACGATGGAGAGCAGTTTGTCCAGTGTCTTTTGCTTTTGTTCAACAGCAGACAGTTTCAAACGTTGCTATTGTAGGATCACAGGTGCAAATTGGGCGGGGATTTGTGGTGATCCAGCGCACAACAGTGGTGGCCGAGGGTCCGAAATGAGGACAAAATGTCAAAAATGAGGACGCATAACAGAAAGCTTTAAAACCGGACTGTCTAGTCAAAATCCAGACGAATGGTCGTCCTAGAGAGGATGGGGGCATAGGGGAGGGAGATGGATGAGAGATGGTAGTGATTAAATATTGAAGAAGTAATTACATATTTAAGCAGTAATAGCACGGGCTCGCAAAGGATACACAAACCAATCAATCCAAGACATTTAAACCTCTAGGGCAGCTCGTTTTAGGCCATTTATTTAATTTTTTTCTAAGGGCCCATTATGTTATTTTTTTCCTGTATAAGGCTGAGATCTTCTCTCAAACAGAAAACACTGTTCCACCTTGTGATGTCATCTGGTAATACAGGAACTGCCCACACACCTTCACTAGAATCATTTCTATAATTTCAAAGTTCAAAGTCAAAGTCAGCTTTATTGTCAATTCTGCCGTATGTGTTCGACATACAGTGAATCGAAATTTCGTTTCTCCCTGGCCAAGCAGTGCAAAAAGACAGTGTACAAAATAAAATATAAAGACAATACAAAAACTATCTAAGACAAAAACTAAAATCTAAAAGCAGTGCAAAGAATAAATAAATATCTATTTACAGATGTCCAAAATGTGCAGTGCAGATCAAATCAGTAGTAGAATTGACCATCCCTACTAAACAAAAGGTAAAAGGTAGCTGTTACCTTAAAAAAATGTTCTGTTCTGCTCCCCTCTCCTCCATTGCACCCGTTTGAAGAAATTGAAGTGTGAATTTCTCATTCTTGTATACAGTAATCCCTCGATTATCGCGGGGGTTAGGTTCCAGAAATAGCCCGCAATAAGTGAAATCCGCGAAGTAGGACAACTTTATATTTTACAATTATTCTACATGTTTTAAGGCTGTAAACGTCTCACCACACACATTATACACTTTTCTCAGACTGGAATTAACATTTTCTCATATTTGTCTCTAGTTTATACACTCAAACTTTCATAGATTCTCAACAAAATGTATTAGTAGTGACGCGTGGGGGAGACACGCGACACGTGCTGCTCTGTCATGGATTTGTCCACGATAAAACCCTCATCGTGGACAAATCCGTGACAGAGCAGCACGTGTCGCGCACTTCTCCAAGGGGTTGGTGCGCGTTGCGTCCCGGGACGTGGCAGTGCTCCTCGCGCGTCCGGCGGGGCTCCCGGAGCCGGGTCTCCCCCCACGCATCACTATTAATACATTTTGTTGAAAATCTATGAAATTTTGAGTGTTTAAACTAGAGACAAATATGAGAAAATGCAACGTGAGGCCGCGTGTACACCGGGGAGATAGAACTGCGGTGCCCGGACCGCGTGCTCTCAACCCGAGCCACAAACCGAACACGCACAAACGAACGTAAAAGCCGCACGGAGTGATTTAATCCTGGTTCAGACCTGGTCTAGTTCTGGTCTAGACCTGGTTTAGACCACGTATAGTCCTGGTCTAGTCTCTTAGCCAATCAGGACGCAGACCACATTGTTACACTATAAAAAAAAAATGTTACACTATTTTAAAAAATGGAAAAAAAAATGGGGGAAAAAAAAATCCGCGAAACAGCGAGGCCGCGAAGAGTGAACCTCGATAGAGCGAGGGTTCACTATACCTTAAAAACTACCACTTCATGACATCACAAGTTGGAGCAGAGCATTTTGAGCTTTGGAGATGTAGACAGACTAATAATAAAGGGTTACTCAAACATGTGCGAATGAAACACACTTGAAAATTTGCTTTTGTGGCAGGCCTAACTAGAAACTTTCTTTGGTGGTTTGGAAGCTTATGGGATCAAAAATAAATAAAAAGAATGAAAAAATAATCATTTTCATATTCTGTAATCCTGCTAAATTTTTTTTTACAACTGCCACTGTAGTCCTCACAAATACAGAACCTTAAACCCCTATTTTTGTTAGGGTTAGGGTTTTTAAAAAAAAAGTCAGATTCAGCGGTTTTGCAGAATGAGCTGCTGTGAAGGCTGCACCTTTAAGGATCCATTTTGGGTCCACTACTTTTCTGCTTATACATAAATGATCTGCCAGAAATTTGCAAAAATGTTATGTGCCAAATGTACACAGATGACACAATCATTTATGTAGAAGCCAACAACCCTCAACAGGCTTCAGAGCTATTGAACGCACAATTAGAGGTATCAAAATGGACTCAAAATAACTGTTTAACACTGAACTGTACAAAAACTGTGTCAATGTGTTTTTCCTTTAAAAATCAATCATTAGATGAACTCAAAACTGACCAAAATGAAATAGAGCAGGTAAATGAGTTTAAATATCTAGGTGTGGTTTTAGACACAAAGCTCAAATTTGATGGGCACATTAAAAAAACATAAATTGTTTTCGGTTGATTCGGCCATGTTTATCTGTTCAAGCTGCTCGAGTCTTCATGCACGCGATGATCTTATCTCACATGTCGTGTTGTGCGATTGTCTGGGGACAGGCCACAAATTCTGTCATGAAACCATTAGTGTCACTTAAAATCCTTTATAGAAAACCCATTAATTATCATTATTGCCTAATCACTACAAAATACAATATGATGAATTTTAAAAAACATTTTTAAGTGTCTGAACGGTCTCGCTCCGGATGTAATGTGTAAACATATTCAGACTTATAGCACTGAAGGTGCCGAACTCGAGCTGCTGTGAGTGGGAGCTGCAGAGTGAGGAGGTGTACGGACTCCAGCTGCTGTGAGTGAGGAGGTGTACGGACTCGAGCTGCTGTGAGTGGGAGCTGCAGAGTGAGGAGGTGTACGGACTCGAGCTGCTGTGAGTGAGGAGGTGTATGGACTCGAGCTGCTGTGAGTGGGAGCTGCAGAGTGAGGAGGTGTACAGACTCGAGCTGCTGTGAGTGGGAGCTGCAGAGTGAGGAGGTGTACGGACTCGAGCTGCTGTGAGTGGGAGCTGCAGAGTGAGGAGGTGTATGGACTCGAGCTGCTGTGAGTGGGAGCTGCAGAGTGAGGAGGTGTACGGACTCGAGCTGCTGTGAGTGAGGAGGTGCCGGACTCAAGCTGCTGTGAGTGGGAGCTGCAGAGTGAGGAGGTGTATGGACTCGAGCTGCTGTGAGTGGGAGCTGCAGAGTGAGGAGGTGTATGGACTCGAGCTGCTGTGAGTGGGAGCTGCAGAGTGAGGAGGTGTACGGACTCGAGCTGCTGTGAGTGAGGAGGTGCCGGACTCAAGCTGCTGTGAGTGGGAGCTGCAGAGTGAGGAGGTGTATGGACTCGAGCTGCTGTGAGTGGGAGCTGCAGAGTGAGGAGGTGCCGGACTCAAGCTGCTGTGAGTGGGAGCTGCAGAGTGAGGAGGTGCCGGACTCAAGCTGCTGTGAGTGGGAGCTGCAGAGTGAGGAGGTGCCGGGCTCGAGCTGCTGTGAGTGGGAGCTGCAGAGTGAGGAGGTGCCGGACTCAAGCTGCTGTGAGTGGGAGCTGCAGAGTGAGGAGGTGCCGGACTCGAGCTGCTGTGAGTGGGAGCGGCAGAGTGAGGAGGTGCCGGACTCGAGCTGCTGTGAGTGGGAGCTGCAGAGTGAGGAGGTGTACGGACTCGAGCTGCTGTGAGTGGGAGCGGCAGAGTGAGGAGGTGCCGGGCTTGAGCTGCTGTGAGTGGGAGCTGCAGAGTGAGGAGGTGCTGGACTTGAGCTGCTGTGAGTGAGGAGGTGTACGGACTCGAGCTGCTGTGAGTGAGGAGGTGCTGGACTTGAGCTACTGTGAGTGAGGAGGTGCCGCACAGCTCTGGGTCAAACAGCATTCTCAGTGAAGGCTTCACATCTGTGGAACTCTTTGCCTCTGGAGTTCAAGTAACAGACGGACATTAGACCTTTCTCCACAAAAGTAAAAAAGTGGCTTAAAGAAAATCAGAAATGTGAACACTAAAACTGGATATAGCAGGGACAAGTGGGACCAACGCTTTTAATGTTCTTGTTTTGTTTTTGTCCTGTATCTGTGTGTTATTTGTGCTGTTTTCTGTCCTTTAAAAGCCTAACCAGGGACGGGGGCTGCGAATTAACCTGTGGCTACAAGCCTTATGTACATCGGTGTCCTATATGGTGGCAATGTTTTCAGTGTCCTGTCCCAGTCAAATAAATAAATAAATAAATAAATAATAACGCTCCTGTATCAAAGGTCACTGGACATGCTCAGTGTGAACCTCAGACACCTGCTTTATAAATGACCTCATATGACAAGGACATCTGCACCATGAAGCATCCAAACCATCCATACGTGTCGGTCATCACACTCTGTTACCTGAACATATGATGATGCGAGATAGTTCCTTAAATCACACATTCAAAGCCTAATAGTTTAGATTAGATTAGATTCAACTTTATTGTCATTACATATGTATAAATACAGGTAACAAAATGTGGTTTAGCATCTGATCAGAAGTGCAAGAAGCAGCAAGTGCAATATATACAGTATATACAATATAAACAGTATATTTTATTTTTAATTTATATTTTATTTCGAGCTTGCCATACATTTGTAAACATAAAAAGGTACAGCAGTATATACATCCTGCACAGTCAATTCAATTGATTCAGACATAAAAAAAGCAAAAAAAAAAAAAAAAAAAAAGCTCGAAATGGAGTGGGTAGAAGATAAACTTGTTTAATGATATGCGTAAAACCACACACAATCACATACAGACCCATAAATCTATTTACAAAAGTACAAAAAATACAATCAATGGTAAATAAGGAGTACCATAAGGTAACTGGACATACATGACATAAGCTTGAACAGATTTAAAAAGTATGAAAGTGTATGAAAGTGGAGAGTGTGTGCTACAGAAAGTAGCCACAATGAAATGAACCATGAAAGCGCTTTGGGTGTCATGAAAGGCGCTATATAAATGCTATGAATTATTAAAAATACCAACAATGGTAATAAAGTATATACAATATACAGTATATACCAGGGGTGTCAAACTCATTTTGGTCCGGGGGCCGTATCCAACTTATTTTGATCCCAAAGGGGCCGGATCAGAAAATTCATGGCAAATATACCTCAAAAATAACAATAAGTCCAAATATTTGTGCAGAGAAACGCAAATCTATTATAGAAGTGTTTTTTATTTGATGAACTCTTTCTTTTACAAAATATTATCATATTATGAACAACCTGAAACTTAAAGAAAAATGCAATTTCAACACAGACATACAGGTTTCCCTTTCACCTCCATGAACAAAGAGGAATTAATAAATTTTTCTTGGAAAATCCTGCACTCGGCGTCCACTTTTCTCATTTTTGACATTTTGCTGATGAGGGTGTCATGTCGACAGTCAAAACAATGGTCCTTTAAGAGCGTTTGGAAAGAGGCGAGTCTTCATTTGTGCTGCTCTGGTGGGAGGGGCCACGTACAGAAGCGCTGGAGACGCTGCTATGCTGAACTGTGCAGAAAAGAGGTGCAGAAAATTACCAATATGTTAATAGAAAATTGAAATTTAATTAAAATATTGTAATAGAAAATCAGCTGAGGGCCAGATTAAAGGTCTTGGAGGGCCGGATCTGGCCCCCGGGCCGCATGTTTGACACCCCTGGTATATACAATATATACAGTATGGTTGTAGTGAATTATGCACAGAAAACTGGGCAATATGAACATGTGGGAGTACTTTGTTGTTAATCTGTGTAGGGGATATAAACAGATGTATTATAATGATACAGATTTGATTTAGATTAAGAATTTTACAGATACGATATCCAGTGTTTTATATTTATGAATGTATTTATGAAGACTTTTCACATTAAAGGATTAACAATATTCTGTTTAACATGGAAACAATATACAAGTATAAAACAGACAATAACAGTAACCACACAATAAAATCCTGCAAACATTCAATACTGTACAAGTCACTATAAAAAATACTTATACTTTCAAAATCTCAACTAAGGCTCTCCAAATGTGCTCAAAGTCCTCATCTTTTCCTCTTGAAACAAATCAACATGAAGTCAACATGACATTTTCACAGTCCAAACTTTTATAGGAGGAGTGTTCACATTTGGCCAAATTAAGGCAACATTTCTCCTGACCTGCAGGACACCAGAATCCACCAGTGTGGCTGTTTTTTGTTTTAAATGATAACAAAATCTTTGGGATATAAACCCAAAATAGAGAGGAACTCCACACCCACTACAGAGGAGATGGTTTGAATCACAGTTTTCCAGTACTTGTAGTAGTTTTTTTTCCCAGTAATTCCAGTAAGTATTATCGCTTGTACATTTATTACAGATTCCACAGAACCCCACTGAAGTATTAAAGCTATCCAGTGTTATTGTTGTTGTTATGTGTGTTCACTAAGGCCACGACATCTGCGTTTCGTCAAATCCAGGTCTGGGTTTTGATAAGCATCTGAACAAACGCCTCATATTGGATTAAGAATAGTCCCTCTTCTCTGTGGGACACGACACCTCTTCTTGGTTTGTCTTAGGGCCCGTCCACACGACAACGTTTTTTGGTGGAAACGGAGAAGTTTGTTTTCGTTTTGGCCTTTCGTCCACACGGCGCTGGGGTTTTTGGTGGGCGAAAACTGTGTTTTTTGAAACCAGGTTCCAGAGTGGAGATATCTGAGAACGGCGGGGGTCGTGTTGTCGTGTGAACGAGCAAAACGTATCTTTTGGAAAATGATGACGCTGTGATGTTTGTTTGCGGAAGAGAAAGGACTTTATGCGCATGCGCTCTTTGTAGTATTGTGTTTCCGGTGGCTCTGGCTGTTTCCTGTTTACAGCGCCACATATCGGTGTGGCATATGTATTACATCGTTTTCAGCGCTTTGTTTTCGTCTGGACGCGAATATCAATCAATCAATCAATCAAACATTATTTATAAAGCACTTTTCATACAAAAATGTGACACAAAGCGCCTTACAGTGATTACGGATTATAAGATTATAAGATTGACTTTTGTTGATCTCACACAGGAGAAATAATTTATTTTGTTGTTTAGATTTGGTCAGGGCCCAAGCTGGAGGATTATTACCTATGGCGCATGTTTTGGGTTGGTGGGGAGGAGGAAACCCACCCAGACACAGGGAGAACATGCAAACTCCACACAGAAAGGCCCAGGCGACCGGAACCTTCTTGCTGTGAAACATGAGGGCTAGCCACTCAGCCACCGTGCCGCCAATAGGCCAACAGGCCAACAGGCCAACAGGAATATTGAATATGTACTGATCTGACACAAGTGTGGAGGTGAATTTTTTTCTACCCACATAAAAAAAATCCAGGAGCGTTGTCGTGTGAACGTAGCCTTAAACAGATGCCCCTCCTCTTGATATGGTGGAGCAGCGACTCTAGTCCAAGACCCTTCCACTTTACCAAGCTCTTCATTAGGGACTGACCAGTCACCCTACGAAGAATGTGTTTGTACTTATTCTTGGAGATGATGATTTTCATACCAGACTCACAGATGCACACACTCTAATCATATTTTAGATGGAAGCAACAGGATTAAAGATACAGTGTGCAGCTTTCTGGAAGTGGCACCTGCATGATCCCATAGTTGAAACTATACTTCGGAACGTTCTCCGTGGAGATAGACACGTTTTGTTCCATACTGTGATTGACGGTGTGTAATTATAGCCGAAGGAACAACATTTCCATGGAAGCAAGCGGGAACAGGCCTTCCTTCAGGTCACGTTTGTGGAAATGGAAGCTCGCTCAGAATAAGGACGTGTTTTTCAGTGTAATTAATAAAAAAACTAATAAAAACATGCTTTAATTTTAGTCAATTTCTGTCCAAAAAGTTCCATTCTGTGGCTTTAAACGTGCACTGTGTAACATTTATACATCACAGTTGAAGATTTGCCACCTGCTTGTCTCCTGGAAATGTTATTGCTTTGCCTAGAATGTTCCACGGTGTAGCTTTAACCCATCTATCCCAAGGGAGACAAGCACTAGTCTACATTACAGATCAGCTCTGTGGAGAGGCGCCCCTATTCACAGAAGGAGTTATTCTATTTTTGAGCAATAGAAACACCCTTAATGAATAAACGCTAAAAGGTTATGTTTAAAGTCATACCGTGGAACATTCCTGCAAAAGAAGCAACATCTCCATGGAGACAAGCACCAGATAAACCTGCACCTTTAAAAATTTCATTCAGTTGTTGAGCACTTTTAACCCACAGTGTGTGAGAAACGGGGCTGGTCTTCGGCTTTTCCGTTGCGTGACTTTGATCCGGGACCAAACAAAACCTTTGATCTGAAGAGTTTCTGCTCAGATTTTGGCAGCAACATTTTCGGAAAAACAACACCAACTCTCTAAAGTTAACAGGAAGCTCATCAGTGCCTATGTGGATCCTGCCAGCTCCATGTGTTGTGGATTACGGCTAATGAAAATAAACTGGCCTTTCCTGGCTCCATCTCGGCGTTAGCTCACCTGTTTATGGGCACAGTGAGGTGGTCATGGTAAAAACTGGAAAACTGGCCGCTTTCTGCACATTATAGCATTTTGTAAAGGTGGTTTCCAAATATTGCATCATTAAGGACTCAATAGAACAGTTATATTTCTGGTAATAAGTCAAACAAAGGTATTATTGTTTTAAATTTCAAATATAAATGATAAATAAAGTGGATTGGATGATCAAACAACATATTTAAAGGTTATATATCACTATCTACTTCCTCAAAAACATACTGAGTAGTTTTTATTTTTATTTTTTTGTCTGTCTACATCTCCAAAGCTCAAAATGCTCTGTTCCTTCCTTTCTTTTTCCTTTCTTTTTTCCCCTTTTTATTTTTTTTTCATAATTATTATTAGTTTTATTTAATTATTATCATTATTATTGTTATATATAAGTGCGTATGTGTGTGTATGTATACGAGGGCCATTCAAAAAGTTCTAAGACAAATGCCATGAATTCAAAATGAGTCGAACTAGTTCAAGAAAATAACCTTGAATCGTACCACTGATGACTTATAAACAAATTTGACAAGTTTCTGCGTTCTAGCTTTGTTATTCAAAGAGTTACGTTAACCGACTTTTTTTGACCCTCCAAAATGAGCCAATTTGAAGTCCGAGCAAACATTAAATTTCTAACAAAACTTCAATGGAAACCTAAAGAAATGATTGAAGCTTTGCACAATGTTTATGGAGACTCTTCACCTTCTAGAGCCGTTGTATATATAGTCGGATCAGGCGATTCAAGGATGGTAGGGAAGAGCTTAAAGATGACCCAAGAGAAGGAAGTCCATCCACATCAAGAAATGTTCAGAACCTTGAGCTTGTCAGGAATCTTGTTGAGGAAGATCGACAAATTAAAAAAAATAAAAAAGCGAAGAGGAAAGCTCCATCGTCAAATTCTGTTCCATCATGACAACGCACCAGCACAGACAGCCAAGACTGTAAGGACAATTTTACGAGAATTTCGCTGGGAAGTCCTTCCACACCCACCCTACTGTCCTGATTTAGCTCCTAGTGATTTTTTCCTATTTCCAAAGTTGAAGGAACATTTAAAAGGAACAAGATTTCAGTCCATACTTGAAGCGAAGAGGGCCCTGGTTGACTAGACAAGCTCCAGAATTCTATCAAGAAGGAATTTTTCAGTGGAAACATCGCTTGCAGAAGTGTATTGACTTAGGTGGATGTTATGTAGAAAAATAATTTTGTTACTTTCAAAAGTAAATTAAAAAAAAAAAAATTGTCTTAAAACTTTTTGAAATACCCTCGTATATTACGACACCACTACTTGTATTTCTTCGTACTTCGTCAAGGTTTGAGTGATTTGTTTTTGTTTGTTGGTTTTGAGGGTTATGATTTCTTTGCATAAAAATCAAAAAGGTGTGTACATGTGTTGTCTGAATGACATATCTATAACTGTTTTCACATGAATAAAAATATATGAAACAAAACGCTCTGCTCCACCTCGTTATGTCATGAAGTTGTAGTTTTCACGTTAACAGCTCCTTTTACATTTGGTTCAGTAAAGATTGGCTATTCTTCATTCATTCATTCATCTTCTTCCACTTTTTCCATTCTCTGAGTCGCGGGGGCAGCAGTCCAAGCAGTGTTCCACTGCCCAGAACACAGTGCACCAGCCCTCATGTATCCTCCCGCGGGTGGTGGGTCCACAGGAGGACGGCTCACATCACAACAGGCCTTGATTTATCTTCTGCCATGGGGGCTACCAGTGTCCACAGACACTGGGGGCGAGGTGGGGGTTAAGTGTCTTGCCCAAGGACACAACGGCAGCGCTCATCTGTGGGAGCAGGGATCACACGCGGTCAACCCGTCAAGAGCGGGATTCAAACCGCCAACCCCTGGATCACTAGGCAAGCACTCTACCAACTGAGCTACTGCTGCCCCAGATTGGCTATTCTAAGGCTGAAATTATTAAACGATTTTATTGAAGGTGTGTGGAGTTTAAAAACACAAGGGAGCACTTCCTGTATTACTGCATGACATCACAAGGTGGAACAGTGTTTTCAGTTTGACAGAAGAACTCTAACTAACTAAATACACAGGGTTTGTGTGTTAAACATGTGAATGAAACAAAACACAACTCCAGGTGTGTTTGTGATGAGAAAACAACATTATAACACAGCCTAAAGTTGAAGAGTCCATTTTGCATAATATAGGACCTTTAAATATACTGTTTGATTGATAAACCATAATTGATTTAAAGTTTGTTTGACTTATTACCAAAAATATAACTGTCCCTTGAGTTGAGTTATGGCACAATAATATGTGTGTAGAATCCATCAGTCGTCCAGGTAGAATCCATGGCAAAAGGAGAAATTCAATTTGTCAACTGTACAAAAGTCAATTTGCTCGAATACGTTTCGCAGCTCACATGAAATCCCAGTCTATTTCAAACCCACAAACACTTTAAGACAGAAACTAGTCCACCCAAAGGACAAAACAGCCACTTCACAAGAGGATGTACCAACACAGACGGGAGAGCCAGAGTGGACCTCAGTCTGCCGTACATCTCCACCTAAAAGCCACGGGCCACTCCTTTCAGGACAGTGAGGTACAGATCTTGGCCAGAGAAAAGAACTGGTTTGAGAGGGGAATTAAAGAGGCTATTTTTGTCAAGAAGGAGAATCCTTCCTTGAACAGAAATGGAGGTCTCAGACATCATTTGTCTCCATCTATAACTCTATCCTCAAACCTAAATCAAAACAAACAAAGAAAACAATAGTGCAGCAGGTCAGGTCCAGAGGTGTGAAAACACCCATTATGGTCCTGAATGGTTCTGCTAACAAGACCCACACTCCACTCCCACTGCAGATCTAACAGGCCCACCTAACTAACAGACACTGTAAACAAATAGGTGTGGTACTTTCAGAGTAATTTCATTGTAGTTAGCGCCCCCTTCAGGCAGATATAGGCAGTGTCCACCAGCGTCTGACCAGAACTGAAGAAGCAGCTTGGATGAGCTGAGAAACGTATTTGACCAAATAAACTTTTGTCCAGTTGACAAATTGAATTTCTCCTTTTACTATGACACAATATTTGGAACCCGCCTATGCAAAATGCTGCAGTGTGCAGTTTTGATGAGGAAAAACATGATGACATACAGTAGATCGGAAAATAGCATAAAATCGGTCTTTAACCTAAAATCTCTCTCTCACCTCTTGTTGACGATCTTGACCAGGAGTGGGCAATTATTTTTCCCCAGGGGTCAAATGAGAAGCAGAAAATATTGTGGAGGGCCGGGTCAAAAGTTTGAAGTCTACTCTGGTTATTCATTTTATCTCTATGTTGAAATCAGTAAATGACATTGTTTACAGAAGCTGGGAAGTTCTGTGTCATTATTAAGTAATGAGAGAGTGAGGTTTTACAAAAACTGAATTTATTCAGTAAAATAATTCAAAACAATGGTAAACGTGAAACATTTGTGTCTAACCGCAGGAAAACCAATACCAAGTCGTCACGGAGGCGTTTTGAGTTATTCACAGATTCTGAAAGTACAGGTTCTAAGCTTTCCAATAATGTCTTACATGTGAAATAAGGACCATATTTAAAAACGAGTGTCTCTATTTGAATGCAGCCATACCACATTTTCTACTTTCCAGATAATCCCCCTTGAAGTTTTCATCTCTACAGCCCTCCTTGCCTTATTTGCATGACATTAAGCTAATCCCTCCCCCATCATGACTGTCAGTGTGCTCTGTCCAGGTCAGAATCATTCAATAATTTAATAATACACAGGATAATATGTTAAGTCAAAGTTTACTACAAAATTTACTTATAGTCAGGAAGTACTAATAGCATAGCAAAGTAACCAATATAATAATAAAAAAGTAATAAAAATACTGTATGTAATGAAATACCAAGGTACAGGTATTTAAGGAGTATTTCACAGCAACAAGCTAGCTTTAATTCCAAAAACAAAGTAAAGTGCACTTTCAAAGTTCTATTAAATAATCAATTAGTATTGGCATTGCAGTCTAATTCATTCAAAAAAGTTACAAAAAGAAAACATTTAAGGTTCAAATGCGTTCCATAATAACTTCCATTCAAAACCTCATCGCTAAATTAGCACCAAGTCAAAAAAGTTACAAAAGTACCGAAACGGGTCAAATTGAATCAATATAAAGTATTTCTCTACCGCTATAGCCTATGGCAAAACGTTAGGCTTTTATATAAACAAAAATAGAGTGGAAATTAACCTAAAGAGACTCTTCTTGTTCGCACTGGTCGCATTGTTTAAATGCTAGCGTTAGTATTAGCTTAGCCGCATTGTGAAAGGAGTTCTCACCACACGAGTCCTGCAGTGAGCACCCGCACAGCGCAGTCCGCACAGAGCACAGCGGATATGATCACCACATGAAAGCTGAATTAGTATTTAAACATGTCCTAAAGTCTATAAAGTCCATTTGATGCAGAAATATGATCATAATCTCAAGTCTCACGCTTTGAGAGTGTGACACACGCATTTCAACGAGTTCACACGCTCACACGCCACACATGGTATTTCTCACGCTGAAATTTTGTTAAGCAATTCAAAACTCTAGCCACTGGTCACAGCGCTTCTGTGCCCAGAAAATCGGTCTGTGTGGCTCAGAAGAGTTAGTTATCCAGGCAAAACTGTCACTCGCACCCTTCCCCCCCTCGCTCCCCCGAAAAAAATGTCACTCGCAGCCCCCCCCCCCCACTCCACCGATATAAATCTCACGCAAACCAAACTTCAAAACTTGAGAGCCCTTGAGATTCCCCTCTCTCATTGAGAGAGTGGACTCTTACAAGTACCTGGGTGTTCATCTGAACAATAAGCTGGACTGGACTCATAACACAGACGCACTGTACAGGAAGGGCCAGAGTCGGCTCTATCTCCTGAGGAGACTCAGGTCTTTTGGAGTGAGAGGGCCACTCCTGAAGACCTTCTATGACTCTGTGGTGGCATCAGCCATCCTGTACGGTGTGGTCTGCTGGAGCAGCAGCATCACAGAGAGGGAGAAGAAGAGGCTGGACAAGGTCATCAGGAAGTCCAGCTCTGTCCTGGGCTGTCCTCTGGACTCAGTGCAGGAGGTGGGGGACAAGAGGGTCCTGGCTAAGGTCACCTCTATGCTGGACCATGAGTCTCACCCCCTGCAGGATGCTCCGTCTGCTCTGGAGAGCAGCATCAGTGACAGACTGATTCACCCTCACTGTGTGAAGGAGAGGTTTCACAGGTCTTTCCTTCCTGCTGCTGTCAGACTGTACAACGAACACTGTTAACATGTCATTCAACTTATCTCCACTTACAAATATTCAACTATAATCCAGAGTCTATTTTTAGGTCTAGGTTTAAATTATCCTAGGCCATTATTTATTTATTTATTATATTGTTCTGTTGCATGTTACTTTTTAGTGCTGTTCTTGATCTGTGCGTTGCAACACTGGAATTTCCCCACTGTGGGACTAATAAAGGCATATCTTATCTTATCTTATCTTATCTTATGACTCACCCCATGTTGCAGTGTTTTCGGCGTATCTCCACATGTATTGTATGTTTCGGTGCCAAATCGCACTCTGTACACGAGCTCCGGAGAAATGGACGTGTCCCGAACCTGTCCCAAAGGTCTCCCGAACGTGTCATGTGTCCAATGTAGTATTGTTTGCCAAATAATATAATACAAGATATGTCACAATATTTTTTGTCCAACTGCCAAACTGTGCAGAAAAAAAGTCAAAGTTAGCATGTTTTAGTGTGAAGAATCCCTCAGTCGTCCAGGTAGAATCCATGGTAAAAGGAGGAATTCAATTTGTCAACTGGACAAAGTTTATTTGGTCGAAAACGTTTCGCAGATGGACCATCAGCACCCTTAACCAGAACTGAGGAAGCAACACAGCGCAGATGAGCTGCAAAACGTTTTTGACCAAATAAACTTCCAGTTGACAAATTGAATTTCTCCTCTTACCATGTTTTAGTGTTTTTTTTCCTTGATCAGTGAGAGAAATCTCGCCTCTGTTGAGCTTTAACAAGTGCATCAAAGTCAGGTTCATGTTTGAGGTGGAGATGTGAAGCACGTCCGACAGATGATCATCAGTACAAATACATTATGTACAATTTTGAAAGTAGGTTTCATTTTCTTAATTCCAAGATCTTAATTCCTGATCTTGACGGTGAAGTGTTGTCCTGTTTTCTTGTGAGAGTAGTGTCTGCAGATGGAGAAACTGCCATGTCCCAGAGCGGCGGCGTTCAGATCCTCTTCAGACGACCTGGAGAATGGCGAGTCCTGGAAAACGAAGAAAGAATAAATATGAATCTGGTTCTCATCAAAACACTTGAAAAGGACTGTTATAATAATGTAAACCATCCTAAACAACACAGGAGGTACATTTGTCATCAACATTCTCTGAGGGTCTGATGCTAACTGGAGGCACTACTCTGTTAGAAGCTGTTACCCAAGTTTAGACTTATTCAGAGTTTTATTTTAAAGTGCAGTGGACAGATTCTTGTATTTTTCTGGTTATGACTTGGTTTAGTGGCATAGTACTTGTAGCAAATATTTATAATAGTTTTACATCAGCCAAGTGGCAATTTGTGAAGAAAAGTAGAAAATGAAAAGTTCTAAAACAGAATCAGTACACATTGAATTAACAAAATAAAGGTGTTGTCATTTATTTTTATTTGTCAGATCTTAGACCCTGTGCTCTGTTCAGTTCATGAAAATGGGTTTTGGCCTTGCTGGACCTTCATGAGGACCTTCATCAAGACATTTTGGCATTTTTAAAAATGATTGATATCCAAAAATGAGAACTTCGCACTTCTATCTCTTCAGACGGGTGCGTTGGAGGCGAGGGAGCAAACCCAGAACACACAAGGAGAAAACAATCCCGCACTCCGTCTTACTTGCAAAATGAAAAAGTTTATTAAGACATGCAACGTTTCGGCCCTAGGCCTTCATCAGGCAAAATGGCTTTTTGCCTGATCTAAAAATTCTTCTAAAAATGATTGATGAAATAAAAAAAGCTATGAACATTTTTGTGCCTTTTTCATGTCACAGTGTGTGTCCTGAGACTGTAATGACCCCGACATAAACCACAGCGAGCCACAGTGAGGAGGACGTGTGTCTGTGGTGGAATACTCAGACGTTTTCATGGTGAGACAATGCATACATTAGCATACACAGCCACAAAAGCTTTAGGATTGTACGAAAACAAAAAGAAAATTTGATTTAAACTGCACGTTTTAGTGAATTTCTTGTGAATTTCTCCTGTGTGAGATCAATAAAGTCTTATCTTATCTTATTTTCAGGAGCCTGTGATCAACAAAGTGGAACATTCTTAATCAAAAGGCTCTTTACATATTGTACTGCTCACTCATACTTCCATATTTGACATATTGTATTGAGATTTGGGGCAACAATTATCATCATTATTATAATCAAACTTTACTATTTCCCCTTTTCAAATTGCAAAAATGTACTGTGGGAATAATGCATAAGGTTGGTTACCTGGACCATACAAACGACTTGTTTTTCAAATTGAAAATATTAAAAATGTTTGATTTAGTAAAATTCTACACTGCTTTGCTTTCGTATAAATCAAACAAAAATATTCTGCCATTTAAAGGGATAGTGCGTTTAAAAAAAAAATGTGAATCCGTATTGTCTGTTCTGTTCCGGTTCTGGAGCTCATGGAAGTAGGTCCGGTAAGTTAGCGGGGACATTTAATAAAGTTTTGTCAAATTTTTCCAAAAAGTGATGTACGATATGCGGACAGTTGTCTGTGAAAAATTCAGCAGCTTATTAAAACCGCTTATCTACTTGTAAGCGGATGTTTACAAGTGAACAGGCTAATAATAACTAACAGGCGCGCAGTGATACGACTCGAGAGAAAATAGCACCAATGTGAATTAGGCCGCTGAATTTTTCGCGAACAACTGTTTGTAACGCAAATATATCAATTTTTGGACAAATACTGTTTTGAGAAGAAAAACAAGCTTTATTAAATGTCCCCACTAACTTACCAGACCTACGTCCGTGAGATACAGAACCGGGGCAGAACTCGGCTCAGAGGACACGGTCAGCGGTAAGCCAGTGTTACTGCACGACACTGATTCACATACATACATTCATACATTCACATACAGATTCACATTAAAAAAACCTGCACTATCCCTTTAATATCCAAAAACTGTTCAGTACACAAGTACACAATGAATTAAGGGAAAGAGCTAAATTTCAAATAAAGAAGATGAGAACCACCAGGAAAAGCCTCTCTCTGTGTGTGTGTGTGTGTGTGTGTGTGTGTGGGGGGGGGTTAGCATCACAGTTAGCATCACACGCCTAGGGAATGTTGATCAGCTGCAAAGTATCAATAGTCACATGACAGGAGTTGGTCACATGACTTGCCTGGAGAGGATTTGAGGTCAAGGCTCCTTGAACTACACATTACCTCAGTAAATTTTGAGGTTCAGTTTTTTCTTTGTTTTACAGAGAATTAAATCTCAAAGGGGGAAAATATTTCCACAGTTTTCAATCGGCTGAGGAAAATACTCAGAGGGTTTGTATAATGTCCAGTCCTTGTGTGGACAGTACAGGGACAGTAAAGCTGCATGTATTAGTCAGAACTATGTTTATAAAAGCGGTGAGATTGAGCGTGAGATTGACTGGCGGATTGGTGTAGCGTCGTTCCTCCTCTGGGTAATGACCGAAAGGACAAGATCACAGATACAAGCGGCCGAAATGAGTTTCCTCCGCAGAGTGGCTGGGTGCTCCCTTAGAGATAGGGTGAGGAGCTCAGTCACACGGGAGGAGCTCGGAGAAGAGCCGCTGCTCCTCCACGTCAAGAGGAGCAGCTGAGGTGGCTCGGGCATCTGTTCTGGATGTCTCCTGGACGCCTCCCTCGGGAGGTGTTCCGGGCATGTCCCACCGGGAGGAGGCCCTGGGGAAGACCCAGGACACGCTGGAGGGACTATGTGTCCCAGCTGGCCTGGGAACACCTTAGGCTCCCTCTGGAGAGCTGGAGGAAGTGTCCGGGATAAAGGAGGTTTGGGCGTCCCTGCTTAGACTGTTGCCCCTGCGACCCAGGTCCGGATAAGTGGAAGAAAATGGATGGATGGATGTTTATAAAAGCAGAAAGAAGGTTAATGTCATGATGAATATGTGTTAGACACGACACTTTTGTGAATGACAGTTTTATCTGACTCTTCTGCAGCAGGTCCTCCTCTGTCCCCCGCCTGTGAAGACGTGATCGTTTCTACTTACAGATCACCGAGTTAGACGATGAGACAGGAGACATGTTTCACTTTCGACTGGTGGCTTCAGTGCCCGGCTCCTCTGACATGACAGCGACAGGAGAATCTGCCTTTATTATGTAAAACAGCAACAAATGATATCGCTTCCAAGAGGTTCAGCCGATATCCGACATTTGGTCTATAAATTGGTTACAAAACACATTTGGATAATAGTTTTACCTTAGGCTGTTTGTGTTTAAAGGAAATAAATGCTGTTTTCATTCATCGTATTAAAACAGAAAAAGCTGTATTTAAATCATAATATATCAGATCTGTGTTGACATGAATGACTTTGAAACATCAGGTCACATCATGTCTCTGTGTGTTCAGTGTGTTCAATGTGTGGAGTCTGGAGAGGAATCCCCTTCAGACGAACAGAGGCTCAGTGTGACCACCACAGCTGTGAGTGGCACCGGCTCACACTCAAGAGCGACAAAACACACACACACACACACTCACATGGACACACACACACACACACACATTCAAGAGCAACAAAACACACACACACACACTCACATGGACACACACACACACACACATTCAAGAGCAACAAAACACACACACACACACACTCACATGGACACACACACACACACACATTCAAGAGCAACAAAACACACACACACACACTCAAGAGCGACAAAAAACACACACACACACACACACAAGAGCAACAAAACACACACACACACACACGCACACACACTCAAGAGCTCAAGAGATGTTATAACGTCAAAAACATATTTGAAGTAGTTGTAGATGTGATTGAAATGTGTTATGTGTTTGCAGTTAATGCCCCAGAGAAGTAAAACACCCCCTCTTTAAGTGTGTTTTTTTCATTGAGGATACATTTGATAAACAAAGGATTTGATTTAATCTGTTTGTCTGTTTCCATCCATTCATTCTCTTTTACTTTCTGTCACAGGGGCAACAGTCTAAGCAGGGAGTCCCAGACTTCCTTCACCCCAGACACTTCCTCCAGCTCCTCCGGGGGAACCCCAAGGTGTTCCCAGGCCAGCCGGGACACATAGTCCCTCTGATGTGTCCTGGGTCTTCCCCGGGGCCTCCTCTCAGTGGGACGTGCCCGGAACACCTCCTGAGGGAGGTGTCCGGGAGGCATCTGGAACAGATGCCCGAGCCACCTCAGCTGCTCCTCTGCTCAAGGAGTTGGAGCCCAAGCTGTGCGTTGAGCATTACCGACTACATCTAGTCGTTAATGCTCAGCCTCCTGCATGAGCTCGGGCTCCTTCCCCCCAGCGAGGTGACATTCCATGTTCCCAGAGCCAGTCTCCATGTCCGGAGATCTGGTCATCGAGGCCACTGCCTTCGACTGTCGCCCAAATCTCCGGGCACCGGCCCCTATGGATCCTCCTGCAGGCGGTGGGTCCATGGGAGAACGGCCCCACATCGCTCCTTCGGGCTATGCCCAGCCGAGCCCCATGGAAGGAAGGCCTGACCACCAGACGTTCGCCCTCGAGCACCCACCCCAGGCCTGGCTCTAGGGTGGGGCCACGGTGATGCCAATCCGGGCGACATAACTGGCCTTGCTGTGTTTCTCGTCATGGGGGCTTCTGAACCTGTTCTTGTCTGTTTCCTTTATCAGTTTTCTTGACTCTTCCTCTTTATTTATTTCTTATTATTTGTTTAGTATTTGTTCTTTTGTCCCAAACAAGTTTGAATGAATCAAAAATGTCAGACTCGTGATCCTTTATTCCGTCTCTTTGTAACGCTCTCACCTCCTTTGTGTGAGTGACCAGTGTTTATCATAAACTCAACCACATCCACCGCAACGCCACAAAGAGCCTGAATGGTTTTAAATAGAAGATAAAAATAGAACGGTCCCTGTGTGGAGAGAGGGAGGGAGAGAGGAGAAATCAACAGAGAAGTCAAACAATTTTAAGGTATTTGCTTTATTAAATATTACAATATTACATTTTTATAAACTTTAAAAAAAAATATTTTATCAACATTTGAGGTTACTATATTTGTCCCGGGGGAAACTCAGGCTGCCACACAGGAAACAACTAATACTGACGCATATTTAGATCACCTTGTTACTTTTTATTGTTTAGAAAATGCAGTATTCGCCAAAATCTACTGCACATCACACCAGGTTTGTGAAGTTGTAGTGTATTGTTTTGTATCATCTTTTATATATTTGTGGAGATTTGTCGTGCGGGAAAATGGATGGCATGGGCTTGTGGGCGAAGCATCGGGCAGAATCTTACAGGTAACCTTAAGGAGAGATCGCTAGATTACTCAAACATGCATGGAAAAAAACACTTAAAACCACTTCAGGTATGTTTTTAATGAAGGAACAGCATTATAACCGAGTATAAAGCTTCAAAAACTCTTTAAAAGCTGAGAATCGTCCTTGTTTTTGGCCGATAATCTTTGCTTCTTTGCGATAGTCCCCGTGTTTGCCGTGGATTTCCCTCACGTCACTTTCCTTTCCTCTTTTTCCTCGTTTTATCGCTCACCTCGGGCCGAGCAGCAGAAACACTACGGTGAGTGGAAATGAGCCTAAAAATAACAAGACAAATATGTGCACGCTGCAGATAACAGCGACTACTACGACACAAAAAAAGTAAATGTACGCAGGATATCCCACTGGGGAGAGGGGGGGAGACGGAGGGAAAGAGGGAAGGAGGGAAGGAGAGAGGTGGAAAAAGAAAATTATAGTATTGAGAGAACTGTGTTTAGTATATTCCACTGAGAGACTACAGAGAGAGAGAGAAATAAAGAAAGAGGAGAAGAAGGGAAAAGAGGGGTTGAAAGGGCAGAGAAATACTTTCTCTGAGAGAGAGGGAGAAAGAGGGAGAGTGAAAGAGCGAGAGAGGAAAAAGGAGTGGGTGAGAGAGAGAGAGAGGTAGGGGTTTAGGGGAGAGGGAAGAGAGTGATAGGAAAAGGGAGAATGGAAGGGAAGGAGAGGGGGAGAAAGAGAAAGGCGGAGAGAGAAGGACGGGATAGGGAAGAGAACAAGGAGGAAAGGGGAGAAGGTGAGAGAGAGGGATGGGAGAGAGAGAGATAGAGGAAAAGGAGAGTAAAGAGGACTAGAGAGTGAGAAAGAGGGAGAAAGGAGGGAGAGTGAAAGAGCGAGAGAGGAAGGAAGAGTGGGTGAGGTGGGTTTAGGGGAGGAAGGCAAGGAGAGAGTGATAGGAGAAGGGAGAATGGAAGGGAAGGAGAGGGAGAGAGAGAGAGGGAGGGGATAGGGAAGAAAGCAGGGAGGAAAAGAGAGTAGGTGAGAGAGAGGGCTACATGGGGGAGAGAGAGAGATAGAAAGAGAGAGAGAGAGGAGAAGGAGGGAAAAGAGGAGTTGAAGGGGCAGAGAGGACTATAGAGGGAGAAAGAGGGAGAAAGAAGGGAGAGTGAAAGAGAGCAAGAGAGGAAGGAAGAGTGGGTGAGAGAGGTATGTAAGGAGTGTAGGGGAGGAAGGCAGGGAGAGTGATAGGAAGAATGGAAGGGAAGGAGAGGGGGGAGAAAGAGAAAGGTGGAGAGAGAAGGAGGGGATAGGGAAGAGAACAAGGTGAAAAGGGGGTAGGTGAGAGAGAGGGATATATGGGAGAGAGAGAGAGAGAGAGAGAGAGATAAGGAAGCAGGGAGAGAGAGAGAGAGGGAAAAGTGAAGAGGAGAGAGTGGGAAAGCTAGAGAGATAAAGAGAGAAGAGAAAATGCAAAGACAAGGGTATAATATAAGGAATCAGCATGAGAGAGAGAGAGAGAGAGAGAGAGAGAGAGAGAGCGAAGAGTGGAGAGGAGAGATGGGGAAAGAGAGTGAGAGAGAGAGAGAAGAGAGAACATAAAGAAAAGCATAAAGAGAGAGATATAGAAATATAAGGAAGCAGAGAGTGAGCTAGATAGATAGATAGATAGAGAGAGAGAGAGAGAGAGAGAGAGGGGGGGGGGGAGAGTGGAGAGAAGAGAGAGAGACTGTAAAGAAAAGGGTAAAGAGAAATATATAGAAAGATATAAGGAAGTAGAGAGAGAGAGAGAGAGAGAGAGAGAGAGAGAGAGAGAGAGAGAGAGGGAAGAGTGGAGAGGAGACAGGGGGAAATAAAGAGAGAGGGAAGAGTGGAGAGGAGAGAGGGGGAAATAAAGAGAGAAAAAAGAGAATGTAAAGAAAATGGTAAAGAGAGAGAAATAGAGGTATAAGGAAGCAGAGAGAGAGAGAGAGAAGAGAGAAGAGAATAAAAGGATAAAAATAGAGGTATAGAAATATAAGGAAGTGGAGAGTGAGAGAGAGAGGGAAGAGTGGAGAGGAGAGAGGGGGAAAGAGAAATAGAGGGAGAACAGAGGACTTAAAGAAAAGGGTAAAAGAGAGAGATATAAGGAAGCAGAGAGAGAGAAAGAGAAAGTGGAGAGGAGGAAGCAGGATATCCCACTGGGAAAGAGAGAGAGAGGGGAGAGAGAGATCCCTGATAACGACATCCCTCCCTCCCTCCCTCCCTCCCTCCGTCTTTCCCTCCCTCCTGCACACGCTCGGCCGAATGGAAAAATGAAGTGGGGATTCCAGACGGAGGAGAAAGTATGTGAGCTTTGACCTCCATCTCCGAGCTAAAAATAGAGAAACCTGCAGATGATCAGAGCGTCCACGTCTCACGAGAACAGACTTTTAACGAGCAAAGGTGTAAACTTGTTATAAAAACTTTCCTTCTTCTGGAATAACGTGATTTTACTTTTTCATAAACTTCCTTTCATAAACTGCCACTTTTCTTTTCTAGTAGAGGGTCCGTCAAACGCTTTTCTCCATGGAGATGTTATTGCTTTGTCTGGAATGTTCCACAGTACGGCATTAAACCTTTAAACCTTCACGGAAACCAACCCAGACCAGTTACAGGTCAGATCTGTGGAGAAGCGACCCCGCTCACAACGTTTTTCTAGATATTTTTGAGCTATAAAACCACATGTAATTAAATGAATGTAAAAGTAAAGCTGTTTAATGTCACACTGTGGAACATTCCAGGCAGAGCAGTGACATCTCCATAGAAACAAGCAGATGACACACACACACCCCCAACTAAAAAGTTATGTAATACACCTTTAACTGTCTTTTAAAGAGCTAATTATTATTTCTTTGACTCTAAACCAGGGGTGTCAAACATGCAGCCCGGGGGCCAGATCGGGCCCTCCAAGACCTTTAATCTGGCCCTTGGCTTATTTTCTATTCAAATATTTTAATTATATTTAAATTTTCTATTCAAATATTGGTAATTTTCTGCGCCTTTTTTCTGCACAGTTCAGCATAGCAGTGTCTCCAGAGCCTCTGTACGTGGCCCCTCCCACCAGAGCAGCACAAATGAAGACTCGCCTCTTTCCAAACGCTCTTAAAGGACCATCGTTTTGACTGTCGACCGTGACACCCTCATCAGCAAAATGTCAAAAATGAGAAAAGTGCGCCGGGTGCAGGATTTTCCAAGAAAAATGTACTAATTCCTATTTGATCACAGAGTGGAATGGGAAACCTGTGTGCTCGTGTTACAAGTGCTTTGTGTTACTTTTTTTTTTGTATGAAATGTGCTTTATAAATAATGTTTGGTTGATTGATTGATTGTTGAAATTGCATTTTTCTTAACGTTTCAGGTTGTTCATAATATTATAATATTTTGTAAATGAAAGAGTTCATCAAATAAAAAAGACTTCTGTAATAGATTTGCGTTTCTCTGCACAAATATTTGGACTTATTCATATTTTTGGGGTATATTTGCCATGAGTTTTCTGATCCGGCCCCTTTGGGATGGAAGTAGGTCGGATACGGCCCCCGGACCAAAATGAGTTTGACACCCCTGCTCCTAATATGTACATATTTGTGAAACTGAATCTGAATTTTGCTTTTGAATTTGTTGAATGAGAACCATAAGGAAGCAACTGTCAGCACACGTTCGCGTCGTGGGTTCGTGCAGCTTTGACTTTTCGCTAAATATTTCCACCGTCTCCCTCCCTATTTGACATCACAGCTGTCCTGTCCAATAAAGCCTTTAAGCCAGAAAATGTAAAAAAAACCCCAAAAAAACATTTTTTTTATTTAAAAGTGCCTTTCTTTTTTTTTTCTTTTTTTCTTTTATTTATATTTTATTATTTTATTAAACAAGAAAGTGAGAACAACAAACGATAACAACAAAACTATGTACATACAAGGAGTAATTTTCAGACACACAATATACCTTTAGTGCAATAATATAAAGCAATTTGGCCACTTGGCTGTGATGTAATTCCGCCATTTTATCCATTGATTAAGGAAATTCTCCATTTTGTGATTAACATGGGCTGTAATTTGTTCCATCTTATAATTAAAAGCGCCTTTCAAGACACCCAAGGACACTGTACAAAACAAAGTTAAAAACATAATGCAAAATACAAAGATAAAAACAGAGATAAAAAACTGGAAGATGGTGAAAGTGACTGTATATATATATATATATATAAAAAAAAATAATGGCTCAACATGTTCATTAGAGTGACAGAAGTGTGCAGTGTTAGAGAAATTGCGCTACTGCCAGCTCAGTCCTTGTTATCTTGGCCTAAGTCATCAGAAGTATAATACTCCCTACAACAGAAACAAGGTACAAGATACAAGTTCTGTACTTCAAAATTGTGTACTTTAACCCTTTTACACACTTGAAACTACTGCTACTATACAGCTCTGGAAAAAATAATAAGAGACCACTACGTTTTTTTCTGAAATCAGCATCTCTACATGTATTACAGCCATTCCATTCCAGCGTCTGTTGAATTCCAACACAAACACAAAGCTGAGCTACTTCAGTTCTTGCACCAGGAGTGGAATAAAGTCACACAAGCACAATGTGAAAGACTTGTGGAGAGCATTCCAAGACGCATGAAAGCTGTGATTAAAAATAAGGGTTATTGCACCAAATATTGATTTCTGAACTCTTCTTAAGTGTAAACATTAGTATTATGTTGTTTTAAAATGAATTTGATCTTGTTTCTTTGTTTGGCACTACCTCACTTTTCATCTGTAATCTCTGTTTTGTCTATTTTTTGTCTATGTTTACCTGAGTGTTTGCATATTTTTTGCCTTGTCTATTTTTTTTTTTTTTTTTAACCAGTATGTCTTTACATTTAGTTTTTTTTACTTGAATGTTTTGAGGACAGCAATTTCATCTGGGCTATATATTCTTGTATGTATATGCACATGTGACAATAAAGAGAAATTGAATTGAGCTGAATTGAAATGAGATCTGAAAACATGCATGTTTTTTTGTTATTTTGACCTTTTTTTTGTCATTTCCTGCAAATAAATGCTCTAAACTATAATATTTTATTTGGAATTTGGGGGAAATGTTGTCAGTAGTTTATAGACTCAAACAAAAATATTCCTTTTGCCCAAACCCAAACCTATAAGTAGTAAAATCAGAAAAAACAATAATTTTGCAGTGGTCTCTTATTTATTTTTATTTTTTCCAGAGCTGTATATGTTTTATTGATTTGGAAAAAAAAAATGTTTTTGAATGACTAAAGAAAGTTTATAGATATCACAACAACACCTACATCGGGTAACAAATAACTGCAAGTCCAGGATTAAAGCTGAAATAAAAATCGGATGTTTGGATGAGACAGATGTGGTGGTGATTTTCATGGCGTCATCATTTGAATGAAGCAAAGATAAACAAATGATATACGATGTAATTCACTCTATAGGCTATAAGTACAGGATATAAATAGTAATGGGCAGTCCGGCTCTTCAAAAATGTGGATCAGCTTGAAACGTGAGAGCAATTTATACAAAATATAGGCTTTTGTGTAGTTGAAAAATGCTTTTTTTAAATTTTATTTTGTCATGTCATTTATTAGACTTTCATATTATTCTAAAACTATTTTAGATTATGTCATCCAAATCTATTTTATTCACAAATGATTTCACAAAGACAGTATTGACCTGCTTCTGTAATATAAGTTTGCACCACTAGATGGAGCCATTACTTATTCCTTAGTCATTAAAAGATGCATTAAAGACTGTAAACATGCTTATTTCTTGGAATCAGAGGCTCCCAAAATCTCCCGTGCAGTCTGAGAACGTAATTAAGTTACAAACACCTGTAAATGAATAAACATTTGATAAGTTTAATGGCATACTGCGGAACATTCCAGGCAAAGCAATGGAATTTGCATGAGAACAACAAGCAAGGAAAAGAAGGAGGGATTCTTCACAACAAGCAGGGAACTGATCCACCACCAGATAAAGTGGATTCTAAGATTATAGTCAGCCACTGATCACACCAGATGATCAAAACAAACATTATAAAGTTATCTTAAAATCTTATAGTTCATCTTAGTCGTTTTAAAAGTGCACTATGACACTTTTTGTGGTCTGCCTGGAATGTTCCGCAGTATGCCATTAAACTTATCATATGTTTGTTCAGTTACAGGTGTTTGTAACTTAATGACTTATTTATACAGGTTAAAATATTTGCTACTTATAGGTATGTATTTGGACAAAAGGAACATTTTTGTTTGAGTCTATAAACTACTGACCACATTTCCGCCAAATTCCAAATAAAAATATTATCGCTTAGAGCATTTATTTGCAGAAAATGACAAATGGTCAAAATAACAAAAAAGATACATGTTTTCAGACCTCAAACAATGCAAAGAAACAAGATCAAATTCATTTTAAAACAACATAATACTAATGTTTACACTTAAGAAGAGTTCAGAAATCAATATTTGGTGCAATAACCCTTATTTTTAATCACAGCTTTCATGCGTCTTGGCATGCTCTCCACAAGTCTTTCACATTGTTCTTGGGTGAATTTATTCCACTCCTGGTGCAAGAACTGAAGTAGCTCAGCTTTGTGTTTGTGTTGGAATTCAACAGACGCTGGAATGGAATGGCTGTAATACATGTAGAGATGCTGATTTCAGAAAAAAATGCAGTGGTCTCTTACTTTTTTCCAGAACTGTATGAAGGTGGGTGAAGTGCCTTGCCCAAGGACAAAAGATGCAGTTCCAGCTTTCATGTTAAAGCGCAAACATCTATTGCATCAAGTTAGCTCTTATTTTGAACATATTATTTTGAATCTTTTTATATTCTCCTTTCTTTTACGAGGCCCTTGATATCTTTGACTTTAAACTCGTTCAGTCTTGAGATGACTCCAGAGAGCGGGGCTGTTTCTGGAGCTCCCATCGGACCCAGAGTTAAACGATAAAAGCCTGGACTCATTTCTCTTCGCCAGGGCAGTGGTCTTTGGGGACAGATAGGGGGCGCATATTTCTGAAACAGGCTGCTTGGTCCCAGCGCTGAGTTCTGTCTGATGAGAGGCTTTTTTAGACCTCAGAGCACAAGATCCTGCCAATGTCCTGAGACGACGGGCTAAATCTGTACCATGAACGGGCACTTTTGCTCTGAGAACTCTCCAAGCCTTTCTGTTCAAGATCATTGTGCCCTATTTTAGTCTTTTCCACCAGACCTTTCTAATATAGGAGTCTGTGTTCTTGTTTCTACGGTGATTGCGTCGCCTAGAAAGTTCCACAGTATGGCATTAAACTAATCCATCCATCCATCCATCCATTTTCTTCCGCTTATCCAGGGCTGGGTCGCGGGGGCAACAGTCTAAGCCCAGACCTCCTTCACCCCGGACACTTCCTCCAGCTCATCCGGGGGGACCCCAAGGCGTTCCCAGGCCAGCCGGGAGACATAGTCACTCCAGCGGGTCCTGGGTCTTCCCCGGGGCCTCCTCCCGGTGGGACATGCCCGGAACACCTCCCGAGGGAGGCGTCCAGGAGGCATCTGGAACAGATGCCCGAGCCACCTCAGCTGGCTCCTCTCCACGTGGAGAAGCAGCGGCTCTACTCCGAGCGCCTCCCGTGTGACTGAGCTCCTCACCCTATCTCTAAGGGTGCGCCCAGCCACTCTGCGGAGGAAACTCATTTCGGCCGCTTGCATCCGCGATCTCGTCCTTTTGGTCTTTACCCAAAGCTCATGACCATAGGTGAGGGTAGGAACGTAGACTGACCGGTAAATTGAGAGCTAATTACTTCTAGTAATTATTTCAGTAACTGTAGCTTTGTCTGGTAGAGTCACAATCTTTTTCCAATTATTTTAAAGCCATATTCAGGAACAGATCAGGGGTCACCAAACGTTTTTCTGTGGGGGCCACGTTATCGCTCCTGACTGTGATGAGGGGCCGAGGTCGGGTCGGCCAGACACAACTGTATGACCCAGACCAAAATGACCAGCAGGCCTCATTGTGTCGCCATCCACAATATTATATCAACACAGAATTCCTTGTTTATCGTTACTAGTGGTTTACAAAAGTAGTAAGTACTTCACACTTTGCTTTAAAGGGAAGTGCGTTTTTTTTCATGTTAATCTGTATGGGTTTCCTTCTAAAAGTTCCGTGTGTTGACACCGGTTTACCTCTGACACTCTCAGCTGATCCCGGTTCGGCTCGCTTTCTGGAGCCCACGTAAGTAGGTACGGTAACTTCCCTGAAACATGAAATAAAGCTTGATATAAAGGTGATATTCACTTGTAAACTTCCCCTTACGGCGGACCGCATCTGCCGTACACTTCCGCTAAAGGTTAACAGGCTAATACAGCTAATATGTGCGCAGTGATACGAATCGACAGACACAATAAGTGAACGCAATCTACGCTGCTGGATGTTTCGTGGACAACTGTTTGGGACGCAAATATATCACCTTTCGGACAAATGTTTTGTTTTGAGAAGAAAAACAAGCTTTATTTCATGTTCCAGGGAAGTTACCGGACCTACTTACGTGGGCTCCAGAAGGTGAGCCGAACCGGGATCAGCTGAGACTGTCAGAGGTAAGCCGGTGTCAACACACAAAACCCATACAGATTAACATAAAAAAAAAAAACTGCACTATCCCTATAATTTGAAATACCACAGATATTTCATTTTTATATTTTTTAATAACAGTAACATCAATAATATAATATAAGAAATCTCATCATATAATATATTCTTGAGCTTGTCAGGTGACGAAAATTTGGCGGAAAATTTAAATAGGTCATATTATTACTTATTACTTATAAATATAAATACTTCGTGTAAATATATATATATTTATTGAAAAAATCAACAAAATACAAGATGCGGACATGTTATTATTTGCCAAAAAGTAGTTAAAAAAAAAAAAAAAAAGGCCATGACAACTGTTGAGGATTGCCTCAGGGCCAGTTCAAGTGGTGGGGGCAGAGGGGCTGGGGGAGGTCAAAGGGGCGTGATGGACCGGAGTCGGCCCGCAGTACGTACCGCAGGCCTTAGTTTGATGACCCCTGTCCTAGACAATGTGATAACATCTCCATGGAGACAGCAGCTGGTGAAGCACAGTTACCAGCAGTGATTCATGGAGCTCTCCTGCACTTTGAAAGATGTTTCCACAGTGGCTCAGTTGTGTAGAATCCCTCAGTCGTCCAGGTAGAATCCACGGCAAAAGGAGAAATTCAATTTGTCAACTGGGCAAAAGTTTATTTGGCCGAATACGTTTCGCAGCTCATCCAAGCTGCTTCTTCAGTTCTGGTCAGACGCTGGTGGACACTGCCTATTTCTGCCTGAAGGGAGGAGCTAACTACAATGAAATTACTCTACCACACCTACTTGTTTACAGTTTCTCTTAGTTAGGTGGGCATATTAGGCTCAGTTGGTCGAGCGTTTGTCCACTGATCCGAAGGTTGACTGTTCGATTTCCCACTTTCCTCATAAACATCATTGGATTGAGTTAGATCCACTGACTCACAGGTTGGTAATGTGATTCCAGTTCCCACAGATGAATGCTGTGATTGTGTCCTTGAGCAAGACACTTAGCCCACTTCACCCCCAGTGTTTGCTCACATTAGTGTGTGAATGTGTGAACGGGTGAATGGTTCGTTCATGTAAAGACCTTTGAGTGCCTTGAAGGTGGAAAAGCACTGTATAAAAATGTGATCTTTTGGGATTTACATTTTTGGAGAATGGTAAATGGTCACATCTTTATATAGCGCTTTTCCACCTTCAAGGCACCCAACGGGCTTTAAAACAAGGAACCACTCACGCATTCACACACCAGTGTACGCAGACAATGGGAGCAAGGTGGGTTAAGTGTCTTGCCCAAGGATACAACGGCAGCATTCATCTGTGGGAGCTGGAATCATAGCACCAACCTGTGGGTCAGTGGATCTGACCGCTCAACCACTGATGTTTCTTATGTCAAGAGCGGGATTTGAACCGCCAACCTTTGGATCAGTGGACAAACGCTCTACCAGCTGAGCTGCCGCCCAAGTATTGTATTTTATCATTAGAATCAATACTTTGTGATTGATATTTTCATCACTGGCTCACGGCAGACTGATAATGTATCACTCTGATCCAGACATGGGGACTTGAGACTTAGTGACTTGGACTCGAGTCGACTCGAGTCGCTGTTTTTATGACTTGTGACTTGACTCGACAAAAAATGAAATACTTGAGACTTGACTCGGACTTGGAAGTCTAGGACTCGGGACTTGACTTGACTTGAGACACGATGACTTGAATGACTTGCGTGGTCACATAATGTTTTCGTGCTCATTCAGCGGCACTGCCATGTCCTGGGACGCAACGCGTGCACCACGTGCACCACCACCGGCACGAGGCCGCGCGTACACCGGGGCTGCGAGCACGAAAACGATCCGCGGCGCCCGGACCGCGTACTCTCAGCCCCAGCCACAAACCAGCCGCACAAAATCAGCAAAGAGTGGCCCGTGGTGGTTTAATCCCGGTTTAGTCCAGGTCTAGACCTGGTCCAGTCCTGGTTTCGTCCCCTCAGATGTGAGAGTTGCGCTGTGTTTGCGCTTGTGGTGGAGGGCTATGTGGCGTTAATGTACTGTCTCTTGGCGTTGCGTAGATCAGTTGTTGGCTTGGTTTTGTGGTATGCAGGAGATCACTTGACCGATGGTCTACGTTCAAATAATAATAAAAAACTCTCATCACTTTTTACTCTTAGTCAGTCTCTTACAAAGGTGTAGTCTAAATACACGAGCTCTCGAGGAGCGCGCCTGACCCATTACGCACGCGAGGAGTGGTGTGTGTGTGTGTTAACCCTAACCCTATTAATAAGCTATTTGTTTTAGCTATTATTTGTTTCCTCACAAAAAGGGAATGACTTATGGATATACTGTGTGAGTGTGAGTGACAGAAAGTGTGTGAGAGAGAAATGTGCAAAGAAAAGAGGAAAGAAATGTGACATTTTAATTTACTCTAACTTAGTATTTGTTTTAGCTGTTATTGTTACTTTGTAAAAGGATAGCTACGTGTGTGTGTGTGTGTGTGTGTGTGTGTGTGTGTGTGTGTGTGTGTGTCTGTGTGTGTGTGTGTGGGACAGAGTGAGTTAGGGAGTGTAACAAAGTTTAATACAAGTTTGTTTTAGCTGTTACTGGTTTCAACTCAATGCTGAAACAATGTTGAAAACATGTGAAACAGTTTGGTTTTCGATGTACAGATCACTTTTGCCAATAAATAACCAATAATTACATTATCACTGTTTTGTTTGAGTCTATGATGTATTTTACTGAACATGAGTATTTACAATACAAATATTTTATAACAGGTTGGGCACATTAGCCAGTGATGATTACTTACACTTTCTTATATATTGCCTTTCACTTTATTAAGATCAGATTCTGCAGCTAAAATTACAACAATACGCCAAAGGTGACTTGACTTGGACTTGACTTGACCTATTACAGGACTTGACTTGACTTGACTTGACATAGCCTGTGACTTGACTTGACTTGACTTGCCCAAGAAAAAAATACTTGAGACTTACTTGTGACTTGAAGGTGAAGACTTGAGACTTACTTGAGACTTGCACATGTGTGACTTGGTCCCATGTCTGCTCTGATCTGAGTTCTCCACATGATCAGAAAACGTGGAGCGTCTCAATGATTATTTGAATCTGGTTGGTCGAAGCGTCACATCAGCAGAACAAACCAAACAATCTAACTTGTTACACCCAGTTCAGAAAAAAGCACACACCTGTCCACAAATGCACAAAGCTCTTACTTTCTGTACGTTTTTCACAAGCAAAAACAAAAGTCGGTATTCACGCTAAAAGCACGTCTGCCATGTTTGTTCTGGTGCCTTTGGGAACGTCACCTTTGGCTTCCACACAAATCTCAAAGCTGCTCTGTGATTGGTCACCCACCCAATTAACAGCACCCTTGGACACACTCCAAGATGGATTCTCGTACGTTTATGAACTCACAAATATCACGAGAATCCACCCTGCCGTGGAAGGTGGGAATAACTGTGAAACACAAACCCTGTCACTGCATGAAAAAATACTGGAATATAAAAAGTGTTGACAGCATTCAAAGTAAAACAAAGCAGATTATTTGGTGCAAGAACGTTTACGTACATCCCTTTGTTCCATGATTTCATAAGTTTACGCAGATTGAACCATTACATCATAGACTTTCAAAGAAGTGTGACATAATCTCACATTACTGAGCTGTTTCCATTTGGACTTTTGCCTGTTTTGGCTCAACTCCCAGAAATTCCAACACAACACAACAATTTCACCTTGACATATTTTTATTCTCAATATAAACCAAAGACGTGATTTAGTACAATACTTGACCTTTGCTTTGGTTAAAACACACAAACACAACAGAAGATAGACAGAAAAACTACGTATCTACTGCAGCTTTGGTTCAGACTAAGGGTGCGCTAAGATATCAATCGCTAGGAATGAGAATTTTGTTGTATATTATTTATTATTTTGTTATCATACTGTTGTTAAAATGTCTCAAGGTCGACTCATGTGTACTGTAAGCATAAATAACGTTGTGTAATACACTTTAAATAAATAATTGGAGAACATAAAAGTGGGTGGACTGTGGCTGCAGAAACAATGGAGTCTCTTGGAAACAGGAAAACAAAACAAACTAACCTCTGGCGCTCGTCTGTCTGATGTTCTCGTTCTGTTCACTCCCCTCGGTGTCCCGGAGCAGATCTACGAGGAGGGAGGACCACAGTTTGAGTGACACGTGTTTGATCAAGAAGTACTTTTTTTTTTCCTACTAATCATTATGAAGTGTTGAGTGTGGACGTCCTGCTCCAGTTCCAGTTCTGTTTATGTTTACGTTTGTTTATGTTTATGTTTATGTTTATGTTTATGTTTATGTGTGTGTTTATGTTTATGTTTATGTTTATGTTTATGTTTATGTTTATGTTTATGTTTATGTTTAGAGCATAGACGGTTTCACATATTAAGAGTTTAAAAGCGTCAGGGAGGCTATGAGAATAAAATCCATAATGCAGGTCCAAAAAAGACATTTAAAACAAAATATTATGTACTCTATTCTGCTTTAATAACTTTATACAAATCTAGGTCAGAGGGTCAGAGGAGTAAAAGGTCAGAGGAGCAGATGGTCAGAGGGTCAGATGATCAGATGGTCAGAGGAGCAGAGGGTCAGATGGTCAGAGGAGCAGAGGATCAGATGGTCAGAGGAGCAGAGGGTCAGAGGAGCAGTGGATCAGATGGTCAGAGGAGAAGATGGTCAGAGGATCAGTGGAGCAGAGGGTTAGAGGGAGGAGCAGAGGGTCAGATGGTCAGAGGAGTAGAGGGTCAGAGGAGCAGTGGAACAGATGGTCAGAGGAGAAGATGGTCAGAGGATCAGTGGAGCAGAGGGTTAGAGGGAGGAGCAGAGGGTCAGATGGTCAGAGGAGCAGAGGGTCAGAGGATCAGCTGGTCAGATGGTCAGAGGAGCAGATGGTCAGATGGTCAGAGGATCAGATGGTCAGAGGAGCAGAGGGTCAGATGGTCAGAGGAGCAGAGGGTCAGAGGATCAGAGGAGCAGATGGTCAGAGGGTCAGAGGATCAGATGGTCAGAGGAGCAGAGGGTCAGATGGTCAGAGGAGCAGAGGGTCAGAGGAGCAGTGGATCAGATGGTCAGAGGATCAGAGGAGCAGAGGGTCAGAGGGTCAGAGGAGCAGAGGGTCAGAGGGTCAGAGGAGCAGAGGGTCAGAGGATCAGCTGGTCAGATGGTCAGAGGATCAGATGGTCAGAGGAGCAGAAAGTCAGAGGGTCAGATGGTCAGAGGAGTAGAGGGTCAGATGGTCAGAGGAGCAGAGGGTCAGAGGATCAGTGGATCAGATGGTCAGAGGATTAGATGGTCAGAGGATCAGATGGTCAGAGGAGCAGAGGGTCAGATGGTCAGAGGATCAGAGGGTCAGAGGGTCAGAGGAGCAGAGGGTCAGAGGGTCAGAGGAGCAGAGGGTCAGAGGAGCAGTGGATCAGATGGTCAGAGGATCAGAGGAGCAGAGGGTCAGAGGGTCAGAGGAGCAGAGGGTCAGAGGGTCAGAGGAGCAGAGGGTCAGAGGATCAGCTGGTCAGATGGTCAGAAGATCAGATGGTCAGAGGAGCAGAGGGTCAGAGGAGCAGTGGATCAGATGGTCAGAGGATCAGAGGAGCAGATGGTCAGAGGGAGGAGCAGAGGGTCAGAGGAGCAGAGGGTCAGAGGATCAGCTGGTCAGATGGTCAGAGGATCAGATGGTCAGAGGAGCAGAGGGTCAGAGGAGCAGAGGGTCAGATGGTCAGAGGAGCAGAAGGTCAGAGGGTCAGAGGGTCAGAAGGTCAGAGGAGCAGAAGGTCAGAGGGTCAGATGGTCAGAGGAGCAGAAGATCAGTGGAGCAGAGGGTCAGAGGATCAGTGGAGCAGAGGGTCAGAGGAGCAGAAGGTCAGAGGGTCAGATGGTCAGAGGAGTAGAGGGTCAGAGGATCAGCTGGTCAGAGGGTCAGAGGAGCAGAGGAGCAGAATGTGGTCATTAGTTACCTCATATCTGAAGTCACTTTCAGCATTTCTGAAAATCTTTGGGAGAAATGGATGAGAAATGTACTTCTGGAACCGGGCTTATGTGGTCACTGTTCAGATTTACAGTACAACTTCCCGTTCACAGGCGCCATTTTGAGCAACATTCAAAAGAAATCATATTTAGAGAAGAAGCACCCTGAAGAAGGCTCAGCACAGTAGAAACAGGGACCCCTTAACGGTATGAAAATACTCGCTCTCTACATTGGAATCCCAAAAAATCTCAAAAATTCAGATTCAGTTCATGAGAAAATTTGAATGAAAGTTTCATTTCTCATAGTCCTTACTTTATTGGTGTTGCTCATTGTATGTTTGGGATTGTATATCATACAAATTTGAAGTATTCAAGTAATGACCAATGCTGAGGTCCCGGGACTTGGAGAACTACTGCTTTAAACTTATGACCATGTACAAATAAAAGTTTTTTAATCATCACCATAGATCAGGGGCGCTCAACCAGTCGATCGCAGGCAGAGTGTCAGTCGATCGCGTATAGCTACGTTCAGACTGCAGGGCTTAATGCTCAATCCCGATTTTTTTGTGAAATCCGATTTTTTTGCGAGGTCGTTCACATTTTCAATTAACTACGACTTGTATGTGATCTCCAGTGTGAACTTTAAACGCCCCAAAAGTGTCCCGCATGTGCCTTCGAGGACATGATGTCATACGCAGCGAGCGTGCTCAATGTTTACAGAAGTAGCCTAAAGTTGCTGTCATACCGGAGCCAAAACATGTACAGCTTATTTGTTTTAAGGAGGAGACGGAGAAGGAGAAGGACAAGGTTTTTGGCCACGGTGTTTTGTGGGGCAGTGGCAGCAACGTCCGTAGAAATGAACGTGTTGGTGCGGAATCGCAGCCAAGAGTGGTGGAATTGCTACGTGCTTCGCCGCTTCACTGACACGGCGTTCATATACTATTTTCGCATGATGAGTTTGTGTACATTTATGAGCGCCTACTAGTACCACTCTCGCTGAAAGAAACACGCCCAGGTCAGATGAATGCGCCCTGGCCGTTCAGACTGAAGTCGCACGACAAAAGTTCGGATATGTATCGGTTTTAGGACCACATATCTTGGGCAACGTTCACAATGCAGCCTGAAGTGACCCAAAACCGATTTGTTTTGCCCCTATGCGACTTTAAAAATAATCTCACTCCAAAAGCCCATATTTGCCATGTCTAACAGGTCATTCTAAAATGGACCCCCCCTCTTGGTAGATCTCGGCACACCATCAACCTCAAAAGTAGATCTCGGTTAAAAAAAAAGGTTGAGGACCCCTGCCATAGAGTATGCCTTGGGGTTCCTAATTGGGATAGAAACTGCAATTTTTCATCAAAAAAACAAAAACAACATTGGAAATTATGTATCTACAATAATACACAAGTTATATTATCAAAGTTATGCTACGATAAAGAAAAACTAAAGAACTCGGGTGGCATTACAGCTGCATTACTTCTTATTTCCAGCAGATGGCAGGAATGTTCAACACAAGGCTTTACTGATCAATAGTTCAAGGATTTTTCACCTGTGGAAGTCAATAAACGTGAGATGTTGAATACAAAAGGGTTAAACAAAATTATGATGTATTTTTAAAATTATGTGATCAATTAAAAGTGCATTAATTAGATCCCCCCAAGGAGATTTTGTCAACTGATACTTCTGCTTTTCCCCACTAGAGGGCAGTGTTGGCAAACGTTTATTTTTCGCTCTTTATTCATGAGGAAACGTGACAAAGAAAGGCCCTTGTTTGGCTGAACTGTCCATAATTAAAACACACATTTGTACAATATACTAATATACATTTATACTTTACTAAATACTTCGATGTTGCTGTTTTGTGTAAAAATATATCGCTAGTTTTAAGATGTTTCGTCCAGTTGAGTTGTGGACTGTTAAAACTACAGACTATTGGGTCAGATTAAGATGATGTGATAGATTTGAATAAGTATTTGAGGAATAATGGACATTGTGATTAATCTGGTTCTTTCTTTGTTTATTTTTTATTTAAAATATAGTACAAACAAGAAATATGTCGTGTTCCCCATTCTGGGAGAGGGGCCGTCTGAAAACCATCAGATTACTAAGAAATCGGCTCTACAATCACCTCAGCGCCTGATATTGATACTTTGCAGGTGACGTCATCAACATTCCCTGAGGGTGTGAAGCTAACCGTAGGCACTGCTTTGTCTGAATCTCTGTAATTCAATTTTTTAAAAAACCTAAACAGAACCACGAACGCTCGTACTGATCCCAAGCTCCGAAAAACCAGCTGTTTAAATCCATTTTGTATTCTTTTCCCCTCTTCAGATTATCGTAAAACATTTTTGTCTGCGTTTGCTCGTGTGTGCGTTGCGTCACCATGGTAACTGCTGGACATTCCGCCCGTAGAGATGCATGTAGAACACCCCAAGCGCGATGTCCCTGCAAGAAATCACTTAATAAAACTGTTTTGCTCCACCATTGAACTCAGTGTTGTGGTAGTTCCTGTATCCAGCTGCTCTCTGTGCTGCAGTCACCAATCCCCCAGAGATGTTCATTGTTGTATTGTTTATCATCGAAAAAAAAGGAAAAAAAAAAAGAAAAAGCTATTTTCAAGGCCCTAACTGTGCCATAAATTTCCGTCTCTTTGTGTAGCTCTTTAGTATGACAGTGTACAGATCTGTTTTTATGTCCTTATACGAACGTAGGGGCCCAGAAGTGGAGCCTATGAATTAATATTAGAGGGGCCCATGTGAATCTTCTTGCCCCGGGCCCCCAGATTTCTGCCGATGGGCCTGCTTATACTGTACATACACTATTGTCCTGGTTTCATGTTATATTGATCATTGCCATTGCCAAATTTAGCTTTCTTAGGGTGTTTTCAAACTTGGTTCCTTTCAGCCATGTAAATGATTTTTTGCGAATAGGTGAACACTCCAACTCCCCAGACCCTCTGAAATAAGACCTTTCTCAGGAGGGTCTCAGTATGGGTCACTAAAAGTCAGAAGTACAGTTCGCCTGCACATTGTGAACACAAAGCGCACAGGGTTCTCTTCGGCTTTTTCAATATTGTAACCTCCTTCGCGTGCCGTCGATACATGTCAGTGTAACCGGGAACACTCAGCTGTAAACATGGCTGGCTGTGGTCGCTGTTGAGGCAACTCTGAATAGAAGAAGAAGAAGAAGAAGAAGAAGAAGACATGCTTTATTCATCCCTGTAGGGAAATTATTTCTCTGTATTTGACCCATCCTTCAGGAGCAGTGGGCAGCTCATCTTTCAGGCGCCCGGGGACCCATCTCCATGATCTTATTGCTAGGCTTGCAGGACCAGGACCTAAGCTGGAGGATTTTACCTGGAGCATGCCCGGAGAAAACCCATCCACACAGAAAGGCCCAGGCGACCCGGGATCGGACCCGGAATCTTCTTGCTGTGAAGCATGAGCGCTAGCCACTCAGCCACCAAATAGCTCTATATTCCCAGTGAATGTGAGGACATTTCATTAAAAAACACAGGAGGGAAAGAATTGCAGCAGACATTTTGTTTCAAGTGACAATTACCCAGAATTCCCAATGTACCCAGAATTCAGTGCATTGGGCGACTGAGAGTTCTAGAGGACCTGGTGTGAACAGAAAGGGGACTGGGGCTCCATCAAAGCTCAAGTGGACCAGAAAGAGAACTTAGACTTAGGGCCCATCCACATGACAATGTTTTTTTGGTGAAAACTGAGAAGTGTTGATTAGTTTTGGCCTTTCGTCCACACGGCGCTGTGTTTTTTGAAACCAGATTCCAGAGTGGAGAAATCTGAGAACGCCGGGGGTCGTGTTGTCGTGCGGACGAGCAAAACGCAGCTTTTGGAAAACGTTGCGATGTTTGTTTGCGGAAGAGAAAGGACTTTATGCACATGCGCTCTTTGTACTATTGTGTTTCCGGTGGCTCTGGCTGTTTCCTGTTTACAGCACCACATATTGGTGTGGCATGTGGTATGTATTACATCGTTTTCACTCAGTGCTCCGTTTTCGTCTGGATGTGAATATTTACTGATCCGACACGTGTGTGGACATGAATATTTTTCAACCCGCATAAAAAAAATCCAGGAGCGTTGTCGTGTGGATGCAGCCTTAGACTTAGACAAACTTAATATAATATATAACAGAGGGTAACAAACAGAACGGAATAGCAAAAAAGAGCATTAGACCAGTGTCAGATGAGACATAATTATACAAATAAAAATAATGATAATAAATGTATATGTACAAATCAAAATTAAATAGAAAAGTAGTAAGTATAAAGTATAAAAGTATAAAATACAATATCAAAATATAGCAGCAATGTGGGGCCAAGCACATGTAGCCGAAATGTCCCTCAAATTTTGACCTATTGGTGGTGCTAGAGGGTTTGAGCTGGGGCCCTGTAATTTGTGGTGAATCCTGGGAAGGACACGAACATCTGTGAAAAGTTTGAAAATAATCCTATGAAGGGTTCCCGAGATATGAGCTCACTTCGGCTAGATCAAAGACACATCAAAGACAGATCAAAGGCGTTGCTAGGCATTCCTGAAAATTCCTGCAACTTTGAGCTGCTGGTGGAGCTAGAGGGTTGGGGGTGGGGGGCTATAAATTGCTGTGGGTAATGAGGAGACTGGCTGGAATGTGCATGCAACATTTCACAACTTTTTACCAGACGGTTCTAGGGGTTGCCATAGACTCCCATAGGTAGAAGAATAATGTATAATAATAATAAGAATCAGTAGAAACACTATGGTACCTTCGGTGCTTGGCCCCAGTAAGATGTACAATCCCAGCTATATACACTTGTATGGAGTATGGTATGAATGTAGTCCTGTATCTGTCACTGTATCCTGGTCCTGCTTGTAATAAACTCACAATCTGAACACAAAACAAACTGAGTTCTTTTTCTGTTGGTTCTGTTTGGTCCACCTCCAGAGGACTGAGTTTGGTTCACTTAAAGGGGATGTGAAAACACCCTTAGATTTAATTGTTCTTTGTTATACATTACACAGATGTTTTCATCACATTTACCCACTTTAGCCTGGGTTACTAATGTCTGAAAAACAAGTTGGTTGGTGATTTATTATCACATGCCTTACCTTTGTGTATAGAACACCATCCGAGGTCACAAGGTCTCCAACTGCTGGTGCACGGATGAGTGAAGGAGTTTCAGGTAAAAACAGTAGGCTGGCCGTTATAATCAATGTTTATAATCTAGTAAACTTTTAATCTTCTCATCCATGAAAATAAAACACGAACACTGACTCATGCACTGTCAGAGAGATGGGATGACTAAGAACTTTCAATTGGAGAACTACCATAGACTGAATATATCAATGGACATGGCGAACCAGCGAGCTCCAGATAGGAAGTGTTCATGGGGGTGCTTCCAACTCCATCGACTCTGGCTACAATTGACTTTACATTGAAAAATCTTCACCCTTCTCTCTGAAACTGCTGCTGTGAGCCTCGTCATTTTGGTCTCTACGTGATCCTGGTGTTTTTATTTCGCTATCCCCAAAATGAAACTCTACAAGCTACAAATTCGCTCCATAACAGTGAGGTTCGTTTGACCGGAGCTGACCGGGTGGCGTCACATTCCCAGTTCATGAGAATTACCTAAATATTAACTTACACAAATAAAAACTACTACTGAGTCACTTATTTTTCAACTTTAAAACTTAATCTTAAAATCAACATAGTAAAAAGGTTATAGTTCATGTCAATCAAATGTGTTTATTATTCACTGTCTTAATCCGTTGTTAAAATTGCATTGACTTTTCTGTCCATCACCTGCTTGTTTTATGAAAATGTTATTGCCGTATCTGCCGATTCCACAGAATGGTATTAAAGGGTCTATATTATGCTATTTTTGATCTGTTATAATGGTGTTTCCCCATCAAAAACAGACCTGGAGTTGTGTTTTCATTCATTTACACATGTTAAACACACAAACCCTGCATATTTACGCTGATATTCTCTCAAAACACTCTGCTCCACTGTGTTTTTAAACTCCATACACCTTCACTAGTATCATTTGGATGATTTTAGCCCTCATTTCTGCTGAACTAAAGATAACTGGTAGCGTTAACTTGAAAACTGCCACTTCGTCGACATCGCACGGTGGAACGGAGCATTTTGAGCTTTGGAGATGTCGACAGAATAATAATAAAGTGTCACTCAAACATGTGAATGAAACAAACCACAGCTCCAGGTTTGTTTTGGAGGAGGTAACAACATTAGAACACGACTTAAAGCTCATGAGAGTCAATTATGTGTATACAGGATCTTTGAAGAGTTTTATTTTATTGCCAAAATAATACAAATAAAGGACATTTAAACAGAAATAATTCAGTTTTTATTGCCAAAATATTTGGTTACTTAGTTTATTATCACCTTCTTGTCTCCATGGAGATAGAATTCAAACTTACATAGTGCTCCTTTATATATTTTTCTATCTTTACTGTAATACTGAATATTATTGGATGTATTTGCTCTCTCTTTCTCTATCTGTCATCCTTCTCTCTCTCTCTTTCTCATCTCTCTTTCTTTGTAATCCTCTCTCTCTCTTTCACCTCACTCTTTGTCTATCTGTCACTTTCTCTTCAGCTTTACCTTCCCTTATCTCCTCCCTACTCATTCTCCTCCTTCTCTCCCTCCCTCTCTCTCTTTCTCACCTCTCTCTATTTGTCATCCCTCCCTTTCTCTTTCTCACCTCTCTTTCTCTGTAATCCTCGCTCTCTCTTTCACCTCGCTCTTTCTCTATCTGTCACTTTCTCTTCAGCTTTTCCTTCCCTTGTCTCCTCTCTCCCCACTCTCCTCTCTTCTCCTTCCTTCTCCTCTCCCTCCTCTCTCTCTCTCTCTCACACACACTTTGGGTTCTCTTTCACCTCTCTTTCTCTCTTTTCTGCTTCAGTTTTACCTTCCCTTGTCTCCTCTCTACCCACTCTCCTCCTTTTGTCCCTCCTCTCTCTCTCCTTCTCCACATTTTCCTCCATCTCTCTCTCTCTCTCTCTCTCTCTCTCTCTCTCTCTCTCTCTCACTCTTTGGGTTCTCTTTCACCTCTCTCTTTCTCTATCTGTCACTTTCTCTCTCTCTCTCTCTTTCTCACCTCTCTTTCTTTGTAATCCTCTCTCTCTTTCACCCCTCTCTTTCTCTATCTTTCGCTCTTTTCTGCTTCAGCTTTACCTTTCCTTGTCTCCTCTCTACCCTCTCTTCTCACACTCTTTCTACCCCCCTCCCTCTCTCTCCCTCTCCTTGGGTTCTCTCTCTCTTTCTCACTCTTCCAGTCTCATCTCCCTCTCCTCTCATCAGCCCCCCCGCCTCTTCTCTTTCTCCTTTCTCTTGCTCTCCTCTTCCTCTTCATTGGATGTATTTGTACATGTAGTATGTAGTAGTAGTAGTAGTAGTAGTAGTAGTCTGAGCAGTAGTCAAGTTGTAAAATGAAACCCGGAGGGGAACAAACAAAAAGTCCATATCAATAATTCAATAATTCAATAATACACAGGATATATGTTATCACACACACACACACACACACACACACACACACACACACACACACACACACACACACACACCCCTTAGTCGTGGTTCAGACCTGGTTTAGATCTGGTTTAATCCTGGTTTAGACCTGGTTTAGACCTGGTTTAGATCTGGTTTAGTCCTGGTTTAGACCTGGTTTAGACCTGGTTTAGACCTGGTTTAGACCTGGTTTAGTCCTGGATTAGTCCTGGTTTAGACTTGGTTTAGTCCTGGTTTAGACCTTGTTTAGACCTGGCTTAATCCTGATTTAGTCCTGGTTTAGAGCTGGTTTAGTCCCGGGCCCCTGCTGTCAGCTAATATGTCCCTTTGATGCAGAAATAATATAATAATATAACTCACCTCATAAGAACACGGTCAGCTCCGTAGTTTGGAGTGTTGTCCGATAATTCACGTGTCCATGTGTATGTGCGTGGAAACCGACATAATTATCCCGAGTCCCGAGGCGAGAGTTCCTTCTTA
>JAVJIX010000001.1:685000-885000 GCA_036785185.1 Paratrypauchen microcephalus
TCTTTTCACCTCCATCTTCTCCTCCTCCTCACTCTCCCACTCATCTTTCCTTCTTGCTCTACTTTGTGCTCCCCCTCCTTTTTTCTCTGTGTCTGTCCTCCCTCTCCTCTTCTCTCTCATCAACCTTTCCCTGTCTCCCTCTCTCTCCACACCCCCCTCTCTCATCTCTCCCTCCTCTCTTATCCATCCTCTCTTCTTTTACCTCCCTCTCCTCTCCCCATCTCTCCCTGTCGCTATCTATCCTCACCAGCTCTCTCATCCTTTTGCCTCCACCCCTTCTTTTTCTCCCCTCTCTTCTTCCCTCTCTCCTGCCCAACCCCTTCCTCCTTCTCTCCTTCTCGCCTCCCTCTGCCTCCTCTCCCTTTCTCTCCTCTCCTCTTCCCTCCCTCCTCTCCCAGTCCCCCGTCTCTCTTTTTCTCTCTCCCTCTCTCTCCTTCCTCCTCTCCCCCTTCTCTCCTTAGGCTCTCCCACTTCTCCCCTCTCTTGTTCCCTCTCTCCTACCCAACCTCCTTCTTCCCTCTCTCCTTCTCGTCTCTCCCTTCTCCCTTCTCCCTCCTCTCCCTTTCTCTCTCCTTCTTCCCTCCCTCCTCTCCTATCCATCCTCTCTTCTTTCTCCTCCTTCTCCTCTATCCCCCCTCTCACTTCTGCCCCTCAGTCACTATCTACCCTCACCAGCCCTCCACTCCTTTTTTTTCTCCCCTCTCTTCTTCCCTCTCTCCAGCCCAACCCCCTTCATCCTTCTCGCCTCCCTCTGCCTCCTCTCCCGTTCTCTCCTTCCTCCCCTCCCCCTCCCTCGTTTCTCTCTCTTGTCTGCAGTCCTGATCAGTCGCTCAGAGGGAGGTGTAGTGAGTGTGACAGCTGCTGGCCCTGCCCCTCCTCTTCCTCCTCTTCTCCTCTTCCTCCTCTTCTTCCTCCTCTTCCTCCTCTTCCACCTCTTCCTCCTCTTCCTCTCCTCTGTCACTTTCATGGAAATTCACAAGAAAACTCAACCTGTACAAGAGAAATTTGCCCTGGTGCCTGCACACTTGTTCTGTGGAATAGATGTAGATTTAAATTACTGACCAAAAAAAAAACCCCAAAAAAACTGAAAAACACTGAGTGAACACTGTCAAATGTGCTTTTCAAAATCAAAAAAGGTTTTATTTATCATTGTCTGAGAACAAAAGGCAAAAACACTTCTTTCTGCAACATTAAAAAAAAATTAAAACAGTCAAATTTCCATTGCTTTTTGGTATTTGGGATTGGATATTTTATTTGATATTGTGTTTTATATTGTATTACTTATTTTTCAATTTTATTCTGATTTGTACATATACATTTATTATTATTTTTTATTTTTATAATTATGTCTCATTTGACACCGGTCTATTGCTATCTTTTTTTGCTATTCCATGTATTTTTTGTATTTTTTAAATATTATATTATGATGAGTCAGTGAGCTACTGTAACCAAATAATTTCCCTTGTGGATCAATAAAGTTTGTTTAAGTCTAAGTCTAAGTTTTTAAAGGCCCATATTACACTGTTTTTTCATCAAAAAAAAAAAAAAAAAAGAAGGAAAAATAATAAAAATAAAATAAAACATTCCTCGGCTTGTGTTTTTTTTAATTCACACACAAACCCTGGATATTTAGGCCGAGTACTTCCCTCAAACTGAAAACACTCTGTACCACCTTGAAATTAAGGTAAAAAGGTAGCTGTTAACTTGAAAACTACTACTTCATGACATCACAAGGTGGAACAGAGCATTTTGAGCTTTGGAGATGTAGACTAATAATGCAGGATTACTCAAAACAGAAGTCCACATTTGTTTTTAATATGAGGTCACAGTATTATCAGATGGATTTAAAGTCCAAATAGTCAAAACATTGAATACCCTTATGTTATGACTTTTTACATTCTCAAATTTTAAATGTCTAGATCTGAAAATTTTACTTTATTTGTTGAAAAATGTGTTAAAAATCCTTCTTGATTGAGAGCTGACACTCCCAAACAGAGTGACAAAAACATAAATGTTAAAGAATTTCAAATATTTCCTTGTTGCAAAACATGTCTGCTGCTTGTCCTGTGTGTCAGAATCAAAAATCACAAATGTTAACATAAAGAAATATTCATTATAACAAAAATAAAAAGCAAATAAAATCAGCCGCATGAATATTAAACTAAAGCACACAATGCTAACCTAACAGAGACATTCATTATTGGCAGCATTTTGATTTAGACTAGTCCACGTTCACATTTTTAACTCTCTTAGTGTTCAAACCAACCCTCTGAAGCAAATTTAAACACTGAAATAAAATTGATTGTTCTATTTTGTAACGTGCGCTTCCAGTTTCTGTTCAGTGAATAGATAATTAAACCGATTAGTTAAAAATGTCAAAGATATCAAGTAGTAATTAACACGACACATTTACAAAAATTAACTGGCTCATATTGCACTATTTTATGTTGTTTCCTCATTTAAAACATGCCTAGAGTTGTGTTTAGTTTAGTTTATTTGATTTATTTGACAGGGACAATGTACAGGAGCATTAATCACAAAAAATGAAAAGATGGTTTGTTCCAGACTTTAGCGCTCGGAGATAATTTCCATCTGCAGTCCCTGAGACAAACAACATCAAAAACAATGAACATAAAGCATAAAAACAATGCAATTCATAATATTTACAGGGGCGGTGATACATTTCATCCATTAGTAAAAAATAATTAAAACTCTTCTCATGTTTAGTCTTTAATGCTGACACGTCTGCACTCTTAGAAATCGTTGTTTAATTTCCAGGCTAATTTTTTTTGAAGCATTTGCATAATTTTAGCTCTGAGATTGTTTTAAATGAAAATGCAGATTGTCCTAATGATGTTTTCCATTTTGGTAATACACATTGGCCCTTGATCAACATTTCCCCCAAATTCCAAATAAAAATATTATCGTTTAGAGCATTTATTTGCAGAAAATGACAAATGGTCAAAATAACAAAAAAGATACATGTTTTCAGACCTCAAACAATGCAAAGAGACAAGATTAAATTCATTTTAAAACAACATAATACTAATATTTACACTTAAGAAGAGTTCAGAAATAAATATTTGGTGCAATAACCCTTATTTTTAATCACAGCTTTCATGTGTCTTGGCATGCTCTCCACAAGTCTTTCACATTGTTCTTGGGTCCTAGTTTAGACCTGATTTAGTCTTGGTTCAGACCTGGTTTAGTCCTAGTTTAGCCCTGGTTCAGTCCAAGTTTACGTCTGGTTTAGTCTTGGTTCAGACCTGGTTTAGTCCTAGTTTAGACCTGGTTTAGTCTTGGTTCAGACCTGGTTTAGTCCTGGTTCAGATCTGGTTTAGTCCTGGTTCAGATCTGGTTTAGTCCTAGTTTAGACCTGGTTTAGTCTTGGTTCAGACCTGGGTTAGTCCTAGTTTAGGTCGGGTCTAATCCTAGTTTAGTCCTGGTTTAGTCCCCTTTTTAACCTAGTTTAGTCCTGGTTCAGACCTGGTTTAGTCTTGGTTCATCCCTGGTTTAGTCCTGGTTCAGATCTGGTTTAGTCCTAGTTTAGACCTGGTTTAGTCTTGGTTCAGACCTAGTTTAGGCCTAGTTTAAACCCGGTTTAGTCTTGGTTCATCCCTGGTTTAGTCCTGGTTCAGATCTGGTTTAGTCCTGGTTCATCCCTGGTTTAGTCCTAGTTTAGACCTGGTTTAGTCTTGGTTCAGACCTGGTTTAGGCCTAGTTTAGACCTGGTTTAGTCTTGGTTCAGACCTGGTTTAGTCCTAGTTTAGACCTGGTTTAGTCTTGGTTCAGACCTGGTTTAGGCCTAGTTTAGACCTGGTTTAGTCTTGGTTCAGACCTGGTTTAGTCCTAGTTTAGACCTGGTTTAGTCTTGGTTCAGACCTGGTTTAGGCCTAGTTTAGACCTGGTTTAGTCTTGGTTCAGACCTGGTTTAGTCCTAGTTTAGACCTGGTTTAGTCCCAGGCTTGTGCTCTCCTCAAGTCTTTCACATTGTTCTTGAGTGACTTTATTCCACTCCTGGTGCAAGAACTGAAGTAGCTCAGCTTTGTGTTTGTGTTGGAATTCAACAGACGCTGGAATGGAATGGCTGTAATACAAAAATACAAAAAAAACTCTGAAAAGGCAATATAAGCTGCATTCACTTACGCACATTCCTCATCAATAAAACACAACTCCGAGTTTGTTTGTCTGAGGAAGTAACAACTTTCTGACACTGCTTAAAGTTCATAAGTGTCAGTTTTGCGTAATATAAGACCTTTTACATACTGTACTTTCAACACTTTTCACTGCAGAAACACGAGTTCCTCAGCGGTGCCTGCGCCTCACATGTGAGTCTGTATCCTGTTGAGTCAGTGCTGTGACTCTTCATTGTTGTGGTTTTTGTGCAAAGAAACAATGGGCCATGTGTCATTTAAACAGAGGAACAATGTCCCCAAAGCTTTTCTGCGCTCAAAGGCTCAGCCGCAATCTCCTGATTACAGCAGCTCTTCAAACCTGCTTCTCTTTAACACGGCGTCATGGAGATTGTACAATATGAGGATGTCACGCTCTCAAATGAAAACGGGTCAAGTGCGCATGACATTTCAGATTCTCAAGTTTGGACTTTATTTGGTGGATAATACCAGTTGTAGGTTTAAATTATAGTTTTACACTGATCAAGAAGGAAGAAAAGCTGAAAAATATTTTGAAAATGACAAGAAACTGTTGCTAAAATGATTATATAAAGGTGTATTGTGTAACTTTTCTGGCAAGAGTGTCCGTCACCTGCTGGTTTCTATGGATACGCCATTGCTCTGCCTGGAATGTTCCACAGTATTACATTAAACAGCTCTACTTTACATTTATTTAATTACAGGTGGTTTTAGAACTAAAAAATACCTATAAAAACAGGCATTCTGACTGAGCGGGGCTGCCTCTCCACAGATCTAACCTGTAACTTGGTCTGATTTGGTCTCCATGAAGATAGAAATGAGTATTCTTATAATTTTATTCATCAAATATTAACTTCTGTGTGCATTAGGAGTTTTGGCACAGTAGAACATGTGTGATGTCAACATTTAGTAAAACATGTCAACATTTAGTACAAAATAATAATGATTTTAGCTGTGTTTTAGTAAAAGTTTTCTATTTAATTCTGATTTGTACATGTACATTTATTATTATTTTGGTTTTGAATTTTTATACTGTAATTATGTCTCAATTGACACTGGTCTATTGCTGTTTTTTTGCTATCCCATCTATTTTTTGTTACTCTGTTATGTATTATATTGTGATTCTTGAGCTACTGTACCCAAATAATTTCCCTTGTGGATCAATAAAGATTGTCTAAGTGTAAGTCTAAAATGAGTAGTTCAACTCGACCGAGGAACTTTCAGTAATTTCTTTAGCCTATTCTGGTTATGTTCCTATATATATATATATATTTTTTTTTTAACACATACAAAATACAGGAATACAAGGCCAGAAAAGCCATGATAATATTAGGATTGTTCCAGGTAATTGGTATTTCTTAGTTCAATTCAATATTTTGTTTTGTTTCATTAAGAGCCACAAATCCATCTTAAATTGAGGTGTGGAGATCAATAAATGCAGTGCCGTTCTGTGAAACATTCCTGCAAACCAAAACATCTCCATGGAGACAGACGGACCAGCCCTCCAGCAGAACAGTACAACTTATAATGATTTAATTTGATGATTGTGTGAGTATCTGGTGACGTTTGAGCAGATGGGGAGGACACTCAGGGACTCACTCTCTCTGGGCTCGTTTAGTGTTAATGAGCCCCGCCCTGAACCTGGCGCCCCCCGGAGACTGCACCAGGGGGACCTCTGCACGATGATTAGACTTTATATGGGTTTATATTAAGTGATAAGGGACGTGTGACTCATCTGGGATGAAGACGTTCTTACACTGTGCAACACGCAGAAACAAAGCTGGTTAACAATAGCCTGGGAATTCCCAGGCCGCTTCCGTTCGTTTCGAACTGGAAGGCGGCCTGGAAACTCGTCCAAGTGAGAGTCCCAGATTTAGGGCCCCAATCAGAGAGCGGGGGAGGGGTGGCAAGACGGTGACGCGTACTACGTGACAAACAGAAGCTTGTAGTTTGAACTGACAACTGACATGATTGGCTATGGACTTACGTATACGCTCAATGATAGACATTCATAACGCCCAATAAACGGCCGTTGGCAATCGCTAACCACACCTCCGCTACGGGATTTTTCGAAGCGAGTTTCCAGACCCATATCTCACTTGTGATATGGTCAGGTGTTAACCAGACTACAGGTAAACAATTATTAGTAAGACGCAGGTTCGTAAATTATTGAAAGTTTTCACAAGCTTTGGACATTATACTTAAATAAAATGCAATATAAAGCAACATTTCCTGGGGATGTGATACTAACTAGAGGCTCTGCTCTGTTTGAGGCTAATAATAATAATAATAATAATAATAATAATAATAATAATAATAATAATAATAATAATAATAATAATAATAATTTATCTTGTATATAGCTGTGATTTTATATTTTATTACTTATTTTTCTATTTTATTTTGACTTGTACATATACATTTATTTCTATACTTATGCCTTATTTGACACCTGTCTCTTGCTGTCTTTTCAAGATTTTTATTGTCATATGCACAGTAAAAAAACATTTCCCTGTACTATGAAATTCTTACTTAAAATTAAAATAGATAATTAAGATGAAGAGAAGCATGTAAATGTATATACTTATTTAGAATTTATTATTACCATTTATTTTTACTCTTTGTTATTATATTATATTGTGATAATAATCATTTCCCTTGTGGATCAATAAAGTTTGTCTAAGTCTAAACTGATCAGAAAGTGTTGACTTGGTTGGAACTACAGCAGGTGAGATGATTCGAGCTGTTAAACAAATCTCTTGTACATAAAACTGCAGCCACAAGTTAACTAACAGTAGCCAATAGTTTTTCAATCTCTACTGAACAAAAGGTAAGGTAGATGTTTACTTCAAAACTAATTCTTCATGACATCACAAGGTGGAACAGAGCATTTTGAGCTTTGGAGATGTAGACAGACTAATAATAAAGGGTTTCTCAAACATGTGAATGAAACAAAACACAACTCTGGGTATGTTTTCTGAGAAGATAACAGTATTCTAACAAGATCACAAGAATACATGTGGTGTAATATAGGAGCTTTAAAGGTCCCATGGCATGAAATTTTCACTTTCTGAGGTTTTTGAACGTTAATGTGAGCTCCCCTACCCTGTTTAGGCCCCCCCCCATGGTTAAAAGTTGTGAAATGTCTAAACTGAGCATTTGCGATCCTTTTCTGCGTTACAAAAAATCGGAGCTCAAACGGGCGATTTTGAACAAGGCACCTTATTGACGTCAGATTGAAAAAAGAAATGCAAATGCAGTTCCACCCCCGTCTGTCTGTACTCAGCGTCTCTGTAAATCACGCCCAGAGAGTTTGGACTGCGAATGCGCTAGGCAATGCGAAATGCGTTTTTTTATTTGCCTGGAGGCACGTCCGAGTGTTTCTAGGCTCGGAAGTCCTTTATCTGAGCCTCTGGACCTTTGAACAGCAGTGGTTTAATTTTATTTTCTGTGGAAATGTGTTTATTTTTCAATGGAACGCTTCAAATCTCTCCCCCGTGCAAAAACAAGGAAATGGATCAGCTGTGGGCTCTGAGCTCTGACCGGAGCGTTTGGCCACGCCCCCACCCTCTACTATTGGCCATCTCTTTTCTCCTCATTTGCATTCAAGCAACAACGCCCAGAATAAAGAGTTTGAGAGAGATATTTATGACTCTTTCTCATCTTATCTCTGTTTCTCATGCACTGAGTGTTGATTTTGAAGAAGGATTCATTTACAGTATTAGGGAACCATTAAGGAGCCATATAAAAGCATCAAGAAGTACCATGTCATGAGAAAATGCAATAAAAATAAGCACAAAATTATTCATACCGCCAAATAATAGATAATAATAAAGAAAATTGAAGCGAGGCAATATCACTTTTTTACTTCCACACAGTCCACAAACACCTGGTTTAAACCAGGACTGAAAGAGGACCAAACTAAGTCTACATCAGGACTAATCTGAGCTCAAACCAGGACCAGACCAGACCACGACTAAAGACTGTACCACACTTGCCTGTATATTGCGCTATTTTATGTTGTTTCCTCATTAAAAACATGTTTAGAGTTGTGTTTTGTTTCATTCACACATGTTTAACTCACAAACCCTCCACATTAAAGCCTCGTTTATAGTCCAGTCGTTAGAGAGCTGACGTCCTGACACAGACCCGATCCATACGAGCTTCTGCGTTCTTGATTTTTATTTATTTACTCGGACAACACACAATCACATTAGGGCAAACATTTCTGCGCCAACCCTTAGCTGTTCTGGCCTGTTTTTAATCTGGTTACAGTGCATGCATTTGGCACATTGTCTGTATTATTTCTCCTGTGTGAGGGGTTAATGTGAGTCTGTTGGACGCTTCGTGTTGCGTTGGCGCAGATACAGATTTGCATGTGTTTGAATGGCTCTTATGTTAAGTGCAGGTGACACTGATGCAAATACTGTGGCTCGCCCTGGGCCTGCTGCCAGTCTGTGTCCTGTACGCTCCTCTGTGTGTGATATTATACAAATGAGCCAAGTAAAACGACATAATATTAAATAAAGAGGAATAAAGTGGAGTCTAAGTGTACTTTGCAGCTGAGGTCGTCAACATTCTGTGTTGCGTGTGATGCTAAATGAAAATGAAAGCACTATTCTGTTAGAAGCTCAAATTAGACTTTAATCTGAGCTTTATTTTTACACAATCTAACCAAAGACTTGGTTAGAGCTACAACTTTGTGCGGTAAAACGTTTCTCTCACATAAAATTAAAGTCAAAAGCTACAGCTTTTTAGGCTGTGTCCTATTCCTCTGTCTTACCCCTAACTCTTGGGTTTGCGCGTTCATGTGAGGACAAGGGGTGTCCCGATTCTAATTCTGATCAAAGGTTAGGGCCACGACCTCGGGCTACATACCCCTTAAAACAAAGTAAGCTCTCGACCAGACTTGGAACGAAGGGGTACGCCTACCAGCTCAGGCAGGTTTTGGGATCAGGATGGCAGCGTCACATCGACCAGCCAAGGAGTCTCATAAATGTATTTTCAGCAGTTGTAATTATCGATTAACAGTTTAGCAGGTTTACAATTATGACGCTTATGTTCTACGTTACTTTTAGTAACTAACTTTTGTCGCGGTTTTAATTGTAGCGATGTCTGTTTAGCCGACGTTATCTTTTTCATCGAACTTTCACGTATAAACAAGCTAGTTTTTTGTTGAGCTGAGGTACCCGATAATCCTTGACATTTGTTTACGTTTGTTTGCGTCAATTGTTGTCGCCTCTGTAGACGTAGCAGCTCAGGTAGAGGCGAGGGATGATGACGCAAACGGCAATCAAGTGGTGTCCCATTTCTTAGGGGAACATTCGTACCCTGAGCCCTCTCAGCTCGGTATCGAGGAGCAAGACAAAGACGTAGATAAAACGGAAGGGGTAAGACAGAGTAATGTAGTTAGTCACTCACCATTTTTGTTGAAAAACAGGGCCGTGAAAATGCGTTAAATTCATTTTGTATTTTTTCTTGAGTTTTGAGGCCGTCTTAAAACATTTTTGGCAGTGCTTGTTAATGGGTGCATTGTGTCACTGCGGAAATATCTGAACTTTCCACCAGACACATACATGTAGAACACACGTCACTGCGAGGTATAATTAAGGTGCACTGGAAAAGGACTGGAAAAGTCTGGTGTACCAGCCATACTAACAGCAGAGGGCGGTAATACAATAATAATAATAATAATAATAATAATAATAATAATAATAATAATAATAATAATAATAATAATAATAATAATAATAATAATAATGATAATAATAATAATAATAATAATAATAATAATAATAATAATAATAAACCTACACTTCTTCTGCAGGATGAGGAGAGCTGACCTCCACCCTTCTGCACTCACCATCTTCTACAGGGGTGCGATTGAGAGCGCCGTCACCAGCAGACTCTCAGTCTGGTGCAGCAGCTGTTCAGACAAAAAGGCCTTACACAGGGTGGTGAAAACCGCAGAAAAGATCATCAGATCACCCCAGCCGCCCATTCAAGGCTTCCCGTTGCTGCAAGAGAGTCATCAATACAATCAAGGACACCACCCACCCAGCGGACAAACTGTTCTCCCTCCGACCATCCGGGAAACGTTACTGCAGCATGAAGTGCAACACTACGAGAATAAGCAACAGCCACAGGCCATCAGGCTAATCGATGCACTTAAGTCTATGAACATAATAATCACTACATCCAACAACTGTTCCTATATCAATGTATATGTTCCTTGTTTGTCTGTATATTCTGTTATTTTATTTATTACTGATGTCTGTGTACATTTTATGCTCCATGTGCGTTTTTAATGTTAAACTGCACATTTGGAACTTTGAGGAAACACAACTTCAATCCCTGTGTAATGGTTGTTACATGGTGTGACTGACAATAAATTTCACTTTGACTTTGACTTTGACATGATAAACGACTGAATAACTCAAAATAATAATAATCAACTGTCAACATAAACGACCGTCCCGAATTGCGTCCAACCCTCAATTTTCCACCGGAACAAGTCCGGGGGCTGTTTTTTGGTCCCAGTCCGTCCCTGAGGTGCACTATAACTCTTCTGGTGGGGTTCGATGATACTTTTGCCTTGCCTGGAATGTTCCACAGAAAAACATTACATTTATTCAGTGACAAGGGTTTTATTGCTTTACTTGAAAAAGCACTGTTAGTGTGAGAGGGGTTGCCTCTCCACAGATCTTGGCCAGGTGCTTTCATCCGCAGACTGTATGACGAAGTGGACTAAGGGAGTGGAACGTCGCCCATAGGATTCAGTCAAATGAAGCTCATGAGGCTAGCTGATATAGGGGTGCATTTGGAGCTGAGTTCAATATCAGGAACAGGAATTGATTCAGTGAAATAAAAACATGAAGAGTGGGTTAATATGAACATTTTAAGACCAAAATGGTGAGTCTGACAGCGGCAGTTAAGAGAGGAGGACACGAGGAAAGGTTTTTTCAATACAAAATGAATTGGAGCCGAGTCGATGGAGCAGGAAGCGCCCCCATGCTCACTTCCTATATGAAATGTGACAGCTATATCCATTTATATACAGTGTATGGCAGTGGTTCCCAACCTTTTTTGGCCTGTGACCCCACTTTGACATCACACATTTCTGGCGATCCCAAAGACTTTTTTTTAACCATTGCAAACCAACACACAACCCATGATTTGAGAAGTTCCAAAATGGATGGATGGGAATGGATCACTTTTTTCCACTTGTAGATGCCATTGAAAATGAAACAAATGCCAAAAGTCTCCAGAAGTCACCAAAATCACCACTAACATCACACAATACTCTGTGAGTGCTCGGGGCATATGTTTGCGGTCTCCAAATAACACAAACTTTAGCACTTTTCAAATCATAGAAGCTCAATGTCTTAGTCTACACTTTCATTTGAGTCAAAAGTGGCTTGTAATCTGAGATTTATCCATAATTTACAGCTTTGCATTTCATGTTTGGGTCCCGAAAGCTGAGAGAGAAATAAGCTGTGACTCCACACATGTGCACTGGCGTCCTCATCTACTCGAAACTATGGCTAAATCTTGGATTATAGGCCACTTTTGACTCAAACAAAAGCGTAGACTTAGACATTGAGCTTCTATGATTTGAAAAGTGCTAAAGTTTGTGTTGGGGGCAGCAGTAGCTCAGTTGGTAGAGCATATGCCTCGTGATCCAGGGCTTGGTGGTTCGAATTCCGCTCTTGACAGGTTGACCGCATGTGATCCCAGCTCCCACAGATGAGCGCTGCCGTTGTGTCCTTGGGCAAGACACTTAACCCCACCTCGCCCCCAGTGTCTGTAGACACTGGTAGCCCCCATGGCAGAAGTACATCAAGGCCTGTTGTGACGTGAGCCGTCCTCCTGTGGACCCACCACCCGCGGAAGGATTCATGGGGGCTGGTGCATTGTGTTCTGGGCAGCAGAACACTGATTGGACTGCTGCCCCCGTGACCCAGAAAATGGAAAAGCGGAAGAAAATGAATGAATGAATAAAGTTTGTGTTATTTGGAGACCGCAAATATATGCCCCAAGAACTGATGTTACGGAGATCGCTAATCTAAAACATCTCCGGACACAAAAGTGCTATGGGTGAGTAAAAGAACTTGTTTTATTACCAAAATAAGGCTCAGATTGTAAAAACGTTCATTCTCCTTTAAGAAATGTTGGTGCATCTTTTATACTGTAGCAGTTTAGCGCTTGTCAAACCAAGGAAGCACGTTGAACACTCTGAAGTACTCTGAACCAAAGCGGAACATTCGCTGAGCCAATGAAACACTTCGATACACTGAAGCGATTGACACGCAGAGTGAAGCAGCGGGGGGAGGGACCGACACTTCGACACTTTGGTCACGTGAGCGGCTGCTGCGAGACAGTTTCAGAAAGAACGAGACGTGCTCCGGAGCTCCGTCTCATTTGCCCGTCTCATTATTGTGACTGCACTGCTCCGTACATTTCAGGCGACCCCGTTTGAATTTGAGGCGACCTGAAGGTTGAAAAACGCTCGTCTACGGTGTCATTTACTTGTGTTACTAGAGACAAGCAAGTTTAATGTCATATTATGGAACGCTCCAAGCAAAGCAAAAACAAACACGGAGACAAACAATGACAGAAAGGCTACGTAGTCCATCTTTTATATAGCACGTTGCCATCAATACGACCACCACGACGATGTTTTAGAGATGTGAAGATTGTGAAATGTCCTTATATCTGTACTGTGATTTCAGTGACTCAGATGGAGGTGTGGTCAGAGGATGCACTTTAAACAACAGCTGTGTTTTATGGTCCATGACTCACACTGGACGTATTCAAACCACGAGCCCAAGCCACAGGAGACGTATGAGCTCTCGTTCAACCTCTGAGCCCGTGTGACGCTAATAAACACACACTGAGCAAGAGGAAAGGGTTATGAGTCAAGTGTGAGCGTTTTATGCATTAACTGTATTGGAAAGTTGGTGCTGAGTGACTATTTCTTGCTATAAAACAATAAGTAAACTAAATAAAATAGATGAAAATTAAAAAAAAACATACAGTACAGTTCTGGAAAAAAATAAGAGCCCACTGCATTTTTTTCTGAAATCAGCATCTCTACATGTATTACAGCCATTCCATTCCAGCATCTGTTGAATTCCAACACAAACACAAAGCTGAACTACTTCAGTTCTTGCACCAGGAGTGGAATAAAGTCACCCAAGAACAATGTGAAAGACTTGTGGAGAGCATGCCAAGATGCATGAAAGCTGTGATTAAAAATAAGTGTTATTGCACCAAATATTGATTTCTGAACTCTTCTTAAGTGTAAACATTAGTATTATGTTGTTTTAAAATGAATTTGATCTTGTTTCTTTGCATGTTTGAGGTCTAAAAACATGTATCTTTTTTGTTATTTTGACCATTTGTCATTTTCTGCAAATAAATGCTCTAAACAATAATATTTTTATTTGGAATTTGGGGGAAATGTTATCAGTAGTTTATAGACTCAAACAAAAATGTTCCTTTTGCCCAAACACATACCAATAAGTAGTAAAATGAGAAAAACTGATAATTTTGCAGTGGTATCTTATTTTTTTCCAGAGCTGTATGCAGACATATATATATATATTTTTTAACATTGTGTTCATTGTAAACCACAATACTGATCTAAAATCAGCTTGATAATCAAAACAGGTCCACTGATTTCCTGTTCAACGCTGCAAAACTGTGCATTAGAAAGTATTGATACTGAAGTTTGATCTCGCTCTCTGTCTCTAAAATAGTTTAACATGTTTTTTTATTTATATCAGTGGGTAAAAGACTCCATTTTAATAACAAAAAGCTGCTGTTATTTTGTTAATTTACATTAGATTGTCTGTGGGAGCTGACGTCGCCATAAACATCATGAGAACAAAGAGTCGTGAGGTTGTCAGTACCTCCAGTGGATAGCTGCAGATCACGCTAGCAAGCAACAGATTTTTTCGTTTGTACCAAAATGACTATGTGACGCTGCCAAATCCTACATGTAAAACTGATTAAGAAATAAAATTGAAGAACAAAGTAAGTGCAGAGCAGTGGGTGGTGAAAATAGGGATTAATCGGTCATTTCCATCTAGGGTCATGTGAACAACAGGCTGGACTGGAGGGACAACTAATGAACTAATGCTGTGTAAAAGAAGAGCATGAGCAGACTCTACTTTCTGAAAAAGCTCAGGTTTTTTTAGTTTCTGCAGCAAGTTACTGGAGATCTTCTACCAGTCTGTGGAGGCCAGCGCCCTGGACTTCGCTGTAGTCTGCTGAGGGAGCAGCGCCAGTTAAAGGGACATTGGACGGATTGACAAATTGATCCGCAAACCCGGTCACGTGATCGGCTGTGAGTTGGAGACATTTGTCACAGTGAGGGACAGGAGGACACTGGACAAACTGCTCTCCATCGTGGACACTCCTGCTCACCCACTGCACCAGACCATAGAGGGACAGAGGAGATAATACTCCCTACAACTGTACAACAACTCACCCTTATGTAACAGATAATACTCCATACAACTAACATATTTTAGTTGATATTTTATTACTTATTTTTCTATTTTATTCTGATTTGTACATATAGATTTATTATTATTTTATTTTTATAACTATGTCTCATCTGACACTGGTCTCTTTCTCTTTTTTTTTTTGTTCCACTCTGTTATATATTATATTTGATGAGTAAACTAGTGTACCCAAACAATTTCCCTTGTGGATCAATAAAGTTAGTCTTAGTCTAAGTCTAAGTCTATGTCTTGAAAATAAGCAAATAAAGATCACTTACTCAGAATCACTCCAAATACAACTTCGAGAGGGCAAATGAGAAAGGGAAAGAACTACAATGTGGTTAAAAGCTCTGAAAAGTCGATTTTGCATAATCGGTCTGCTTTCGAGTGCTTTTCTAACTTTGTAGTATCGAAATCAGTATTGAGCACCACGCGTGACTCAGACAGACATTCAGCAGCTCACTTTATCACTAAAACATCTACGGCTCTGAATCACTGCATTGTCCTCTCCTTTCATTGCAGCTTGAGGAAACTGTAGCAGTAACACGTGAAGGTGACTCATTTTATAGACGTGTTTGTTCTTTTGCATAGAATTTGAACTAAAGGAAATCTCTGCCCCACCGCCGCCGCCGCCGCCACCACCACACCTCCAGGTTTAATCACATCGCTGATTGGGAGTCATTATACCGTCCCATTTGATGCAATGACAAAAGGTGTGTGGAAACCGAGGTGCTGTTCAAACATGTTGTACAAAGTCAAAAAAACAACTTTGTGGCACTTTACTGAGCTTTACTAAGTTTTTTTGCATGACAATTACTACTGATTAGAACTATTTCTCTTTTATTATTGTAAATCTGTGGAAAATTTCTAGTAATGTTCCACAGTAAGGCATAAAACCTATTCAAGTTACATTTATTCAACTAGCAGTGTATTTATTGCACACATTGTACACTTTTAAATAGCTAATACCTTGAAAAACATGCATTGTTATTGTGAGTGGGCTTGCCTCTCCACAGATTTGACCTGCACCTTGACCAGACGGCATGTTTAGGTAATAGAGATTTCTTTATCCATTCCTATTTTCTCTGCATTAACCAACATTGTGATTTTACCAGATTGGAGCCTGCCAAGAAGGAATTTTGGAAGTGTTAGTTTTTATTTTGGTTTCTTTTTGGGCTTTGATATGGCAGATTTTATTTATTATAATGAATCGGATTTGTATACCGCCTTTCAAGACATCCAAGCACTTGAATTAAAGGTGCACTATGGGACTGTATTGGTTGGGGGTCCGTCTCCTGCTCGTTTCTATGGATATGTTATTGATCTGCTTGGAATGTTCCACAGTATGACATTAAACAGCTCTACCTTGCATTATTTATTCAATTACAGGTGGTTTTATAGCACAAAAATACAAAAAAAATAAAAAATAAAACAGACATTCTAACTGACCTGTAACTTAGTCTGGTTTGGTCTCCATGAAGATAGAAAGGTTTATTTAATACCATACTGTGAAACATTCCAAACAAAGCGATAACATCTCCATTTAATTACCCAAAACATGCACCATAGGTACCTCCAGCTTAGGTCCTGACCAAGCCAAAGCAAGAAGATCATGGAGATGGTCCCCGGGGGCCCTAATGTGTGCTGCCCACTGCTCCTAATATATGTATGTATATATATAGGATGGGTTAAAATGCAGAGAAGAATTTCTCCAGTGTGAGATCAATAAAATCACTTCTTCTTAATTACTATTGTATTATTATACTGTATTGCATTACTGTTGTAGCCACACCTGCCCTGGGGTGGACTGACAGAAGAGAGGCTGCCAATCTGCACCATCAGCCCCTCCAACCTTGCCTGGAAGAATCCATGACTCATCGCTGTACCAGCGAGTGAGTCTGGTAACGCTTGATCCACAGAATGCGCTGCGGATGCGCGTAGACAGACAGCTAACTGAACCAATCAGAGATTGCCCCATCTTGATTCAAAACTGAGGCGGAACTTCCGCTGCCTAAGAGTGACTTTGCGGGCAAAGGCGGGTGCACTGACGTCACCATCTTTGAACGAATCAGAATCGCGGAGTCGGTTTGGAACCGGAGGAGCGAGAGTGGATGGAGGGTGTCCAAATGGTATCGCGGTGTATAGGAAATACAGAGAGATATCATTTGGCTGGCCAGGTAACCTCCAACCACCAATAAACACGTAAACACACACACACCACTTTAAGGCTGCATCCCATTACTCTGTCTTACCCCTTCCCCTTTATCTACGTTTTTGTCTTGCCCCTCGAGAACGAGCTGAGAGAGCTCGGGGTACAAATGTTCCCCTAAGAAATGGGACACCGCTCAATTACCGTTTGCGTCATCATCCCTTGCCTCTACCTGGCTGCTACGTCTACAGAGGTGACAACAATAGACGCAAACAAACGTAAACAAATGTCGAGGATTATCGGGTACCTCAGCTCGACAAAAAAACTAGCTTGTTTATGCATGAAAGTTCGATGAAAACGATAACGTCGGCTAAACAGACATCAATCAATCAAACAATATTTATAAGGCGCTTTTCATACAAAATTGTAACACAAAGCGCCTTACAGTGGTCAAGGATTAGAAGATTGACCTTTATTGATCTCGCACAGGAGAAGTTGTTTCTATGTTTGACCCGGGGACCATCCCCATGATTTTGTTTTGTTATTTAGGCTTTGGTCAGGCCCTAAGATGGAGGATTTTACCTATGGCGCAAGTTTAGGTTGGTGGGGGAGTGCCCGGAGGAAACCCACCCAAACACGGGGAGAACATGCAGTCTCCAAACAGAAAGGCCCGGGCGACCCGAACCTTCTTGCTGTGAAGCATGAGTGCTAGCCACTCAGCCACCGTGCCGCCAGGAAAAAACAAAAACAAAAAAACAGCAACAACAACAACAGCAGCAGCAACAGGAACAGCAGCAACAACAACAGCAACAACAGCAGCCATCACTATAATTAAAACCGCAACAACAGTTCACTAAAAGTAACGCAGAATATAAGCGTAAACCATGCTAAACTGTTAATCGATAATTACAACTGCTGAAAATAAATTTATGAGACTCCTTGGCTGGTCGATGTGACTCTGCCATCCTGATCCCAAAACCTACCTGAGCTTGTAGGCGTACCCCTTCATTTCAAGTCTGGTCGAGAACTTTTATGTAGGTATAGGGGTATGTAGCCCTCGGTCGTGGCCCTTGCCCTCGATCAAAATTAGAATCGGGACACCCCTTGAAAGACGAAGGGGTAAGACAGAGAAATGGGACGCAGCCTTATACTAGGCAATGTGGGTTTGGTAACAACTCAACAACCAACATTCACTGTGTTTTAAATTTGGGTAAAAGAAGCACTTTCATTTCACGTTTAATCTGGAAAACACATGGAAAACTGTTTGAAATGTCTGTCGTGCTAAATTAACTTCAGTGGTAACATCTGGATACTTTCAGAAACGTATTATCCCCATTCTCATTGAAGCTTTGCGCAGATCTGAGCTGCTGTAAGCTCCAAATCCTATTAACCGATCAATCATAGAAAGAAGAGACCACCAGCGCTGCACAATATTACTGGACCACTGCAGACCTCCTGGGGTAAGAACACATCACTCAAACTCAAACTGGAACAGAACATATGTTTATTGTGTCATTTTTTATGATGGATTTTTATTTTGTTTTGTTTTTTGCATTATAACTTTTCTGGTGGAGGGTCCGTCAAAATCGTTTCTCCGTGGAGATGTTATTGCTTTCTCTGGAATGTTTCACAGTATGGTGTCTTCAAACCTTTCTATCTTCATGGAGACCAAACCAAACCAAGTTAGAGGTCAGATCTGCAGAGAGGCGACCCCGCTTACTGTCAGAATGCCTGTTTTTCCAGGTATTTTTAAGCTATAAAACCACCTGTAATTGAGTAAAGATAAGGTAGAGCTGTTTAAAGTCATACTGTGGAACATTCCAACCATCTCCATAGAAACAAAAAGTTACATAGTGCACTTTTAATTTCCGGAGTGGATTCCTCCAATAATTTTCATTCACATAACACATCTCATTGAAGAAACCCTATGAATTTTTTCAGTATAAATGAGGAAAAGTGGAATTATTTTTCACAATAACCAAGAAAGTGGTGCCATTATTCAACCTCTACTATTAAGTAATTGTTGTTTGATGAAAGGAGTTTGAAAGGACAAATTTGTGGAGCTAATCCCAAACAAATAATGATAAACTTCAGCAATGGGACATACTGTAGTTTGAGTATTTCTTTCAAAAAACGTGAATTCCAGTAGAGCAGAGAGGCTCCGGCTATTCCACCTGAGACTATGATATCATCAAATTCTTCACAATGCATTGGCTGTAAATATATTTGAATACTAGAGATGTGCCAGTGAGTTTGTGAGCGCTTAGGATTGGGTAGATAAATGTAAATACTTCATTTTTATATTATGATATTTTCTCGTCTGTTATTATGTTGTTTCCTCATGTACATGTACTTGTAAACATTAAGCCTTCACTAGAATCATTTGGATAATTTCAGCCCTGGAATTGCCGATCTTTACTGAACAAAAGGGAAAAGTATCTGTTAACTACCATTTCATGACATCACAAGGTGCAACAGAGGATTTTAACATTTGGAGATTTAAGCCAGGATTAATCAAATATGTGTAAATGAAACAAAACACAACTCTGGGTATGTTTTTGAGGAGGTAACAACATTATATCATACCTACGTTTATATGGTCACATCTTTATAGAGCGCTTTTCCACCTTCAAGCGCTTTACAACAAGGAACCACTCACGCATTCATGCACCAGTGTACGCAGACACTGGGGGCGAGGTGGGTCGCCCCCAGTGTGTCTTGCCCAAGGACACAACGGCAGCATTCATCTGTGGGAGCTGGAATCATACCAACCAACCTGTGGGTCTGTGGATCTGACCGCTCAACCACTGGGGATTTGAACCGCCAACCTTTGAATCAGTGGATAAACGCTCTACCAACTGAGCTACTGCCATTCAGACCATCATATGATGACGGTCTGAACAGAAGACGCAAAAGTGGCATTGCATCTTCACTTTTTATTCCATGTTTAGACGAGCGTTTTTGGGAGGAAATCTGCGTGCATACGGTGACGCAAAAGTGTGTGGAATTCGATTGGGTATGCATGCCAGGCAGCTAGGTGGTGCTGTGATACATTATCACTATGTCCGTGCGCATGCGTAGAATCTTCCTTCTTCTCATCTGCACTGCGAAAAGCAAAACAAAACATGGCTACTGGTAGCAAAACAAAATATTGTGTGGTCAGACGAAGAAGTTCAACTATTGCTTCAGACCACGTTAGACTACAAAGCAACGAAGGCGCAACAAGGTGTGGACTGGGAGTTCTGCCAAACAAAGTACACTGATATATGGACCGATGTGACGTAAACGCGTACGCGACGTCAGCAGAGTTTTGCGTCTTGGGCAGTGTAGACGAAAATGCTACGGCGGAGCATATTCAAGTTTTCCACTTTAGAGGGCGGTTTCAGTTTTTTGCGTTTTTAAGCCCCCAAAACGCCGTCACCGTCTAAACGAAAGACACTTCTGATAAAATATTTTGTTGTTTTTACCTGTATGTGTTCTCATGTAAACAGGCCCTAAAGCTCACAAGTTTCAGTTTTGCTTAAAGGGATAGTGCATTTTTTAAAATGTTAATCTGTATGTGTTTCCTTCTAAAAGTTCTGTGCGGTAACACCGGCTTACCTCTGACAGTTTGCGCTCAGACTGGTTCTGCTCGCGTTCTGGAGCTCAGGTAATTAGGTCCGGTGAGTTCGTGGGGGACTCGTGATAAAGCTTGTTTTTCTTCTCAAAACAAAACATTTGTCTGAAAGGTGATATATTTGCTTCCCAAACCGTTGTCCACGAAAAATCCAGCAGCGTATTTTCGCATTCACATATCTCGTCTCGATTCGTATCACTGCGCTCACGTTAGCTGCCTGTTGCCTGTTCACTCGTAAACTTCCCCTTACGGCGGACCGCATCCGTCGTTCACTTCCGCTAAAGGTTAACAGGCTAATAATAAGTAATAGACAGCGCAGTGATACGAATTGAGGCAAGATATGCGAATGCTAACTACGCTGCTGGATTTTTCGTGGAGAACTGTTTGGGACGCAAATATATCACCTTTCGGACAAATGTTTTGTTTTGAGAAGAAAAACAAGCTTTATTACGAGTCCCCCGAACTCACTGGACCTAATTACCTGAGCACCAGAACGCGAGCAGAACCGGGCTGAGCGCAAACTGTCAGAGGTAAGCCGGTGTTACCGCACAAACCCATACAGATTAACATAAAAAAAATGCACTATCCCTTTAATATAAGAAAGAGCTTTAACAGGGATTGAACCACCAACCCTCTTACATCCTGAGCCCGACCCTTATGCTGTAATTCTACCACTAGCTAAACCTCGTAAACCAAAAATGCATGTGTGATTTTTAATGCTTTGAGTCAACATTTGAGCCATTCTTCTCATAATTTCTTTATTTATTTGGTTTATTTATGAGACAGGGACAGTGCACAATATACAATAACCGTAATAACCTAGAGGAAACCCACTGAGACACGGGGAGAACATGCAAACTCCACACAGAAAGGCTGAGGGATCAAACCCGGGACCTTCTTGCTGTGAAGCGTGAGTGCCAGCCCCTCCGCCACCGTGCCGCTATAATTTGTTTTTGCTTCACTTTGTTACCCGCACACAGTGTCGACTTTGAAACGACCTAAACCTGATTAAAGCGTGATAAACTGCCCTCTGGAGAGCTCTGCGGTCATCATTATGAGGCGCTGCTGTGAAGGTGTTGTTTACTCCAGCGTCTGTTTTTGGCTGGTTTCCTGAAGGGGGCGGGGCTTAGTTTTCAAATGCGTCACCATCACCATCGCCACCTGTCTGCTCTCGTGTTATGTCTAAGAAACAACTTATCAAACTTACAACACTTGGAAATGAAAACTACAAGGGCATATTTTCAAAGCTATGTCTAAGTTTCAAAGATTTGCAAAAAAAGTGGGTGGGGATATGTGCATGTTAGAGCTAGAATGCTGAGTGCACACTTCCTGATTTTTGGACAGTAAACCGCTTTATGTTTGGTTGCAGATAGATACAGCAGACATTCTGACCTGAAGATCTGCTTATACAATATATCTGTATATGAAATTTTCTAACCACTCACGTCTGATAAACAGGATTACCATAAACTGTATAAAGGAGTGGACTAAAGGAGTGGCTCCAGAAAAAACAAGTCCATTTTCAGCTGGAGTTTGGCTGTTAACTGTTCCATGATATCGACTTGTTTTAATCAAAAGAATATGGTGAACATACTGTTGGTCTTTTACACATACATTATCTGACAATGCTCCTAATACATATATCAATGGATCCATAGGGAGTTCACAGGACAGTATCTTTTATATTTCTATTTTAATGTCCTGCCAATAAGTACAAAGAACTGGGCAATCCCAGAAAATATGTGAGTGGTCCGCAATCATGCCACAATTTCTCCAACATAGTGGGAACATGTTTTTGTAGACACTTGAACTGATTAAAGGGGTTCTGAAATATCATATTTTTGTCTTCCAGTCAAATTCCTTCCACAGATTACTGCTGACACCTTTGTGGCTGACCACACCAGTGGTGAAAGTAAAGCGGAACGCAGCACCGGTATAAAATTCACAGCCGGTACGCAGCACTGCTAAGAGAATATGGTTAATGGTGGCCAAAACCCACATTTGAAAAAAAAAGTAAGGTGCGCTATTTAAGTAGAAAACACAAACAACCACACTGTGCCATTCAAGAATAACTGAAAGCTACCCGAAACTCTCGTGCAGAGATATCTGCAGTCTGTTAAGCAAGGATTGTCCAAACTTATCTGACTGTAGCTGTGAAAGTAGCCTAAACCATTTGGAGGCGGTGCTGTGCACTGGTAGAAGATTTAAGGCCGGCGCGCTGCCTGCACCTGTAAGAGAGGGTTTATGCTGATTAAAAAAATATGAAATAATTAAGTATATTAAAAAAGTTATTTATCTATGAAAAAGGTGTAAAACGTAAAAAAAAAAAAAAAAACTGGGTAAAACGAGTGTTTAAAAAAAAACAAAAACGGTAAAGTGATGCGTTGGACATTATAGCACATGTAAGAAATTAAAACTACTTTCACCACTGGACCACACACACATATCCCTCCATGTCTTATCCTCAATAATCACATTTAAGTGAATAAGGATTTGACAGTTACTGTAGTTCCTGGTGTCGGAGCAGAGGCCTGGAGAACTGTGAGTCCATCTGTGACCTCTGCTCCTCACACCTGAGTCCCACTGCAGGAAACCAGGGCTGAACCAGGGCTGGAGCAAGACTAAACCCAGAATAAACCCAGAATAAACCCAGAATAAACCAGGACTGAACCAGGGCTGAACCAGGGCTGAACCAGGGCTGAACCAGGGCTGAACCAGGACTGGAACAGGACTGGAACAGGACTGAACCAGGACTGAACCAGGACTGAACCAGGGCTGAACCTGAATCACATTTAACTCCAATTCCCATTTAGCTCTGATATCCAATGTATCCTCTCCCATATCTCCCATCAACATATTGTATATTAATAACACATGTTTCTTGGTCGACAAATGTTTTTCTTGTATTGCTCAATACCTGTGGGTTCTACTTTCATTTTTTTCCCCATTCAGCAAGACTCAGAATGTAGTGCCTTATTTGTAAATAACGAAAGTGTTCTGTTGAGGGTAAAGAAAACTGTTTTGTATTTGAGTAAAGGATTTTAAGTTATGGGCGGCAGTAGCTCAGTTGGTAGAGCATATGCCTCGTGATCCAGGGGGTTGGCGGTTCGAATCCCACTCTTGACGGTTGACCGTATGTGATCCCCGTTGTGTCCTTGGGCAAGACACTTAACCTCACCTCGCCCCCAGTGTCTGTGGACACTGGTAGCCCCCATGGCAGAAGATACATCAAGGCCCGTTGTGACGTGAGCCGTCCTCCTGTGGACCCACCACCCGCGGAAGGATTCATGGGGGCTGGTGCATTGTGTTCTGGGCAGCAGAACACTGCTTGGACTGCTGCCCCCGCGACCCAGAAAATGGAAAAGCAGAAGAAAATGAATGAATGAATGAATGAATTTTAAAGGGACAGTGTGTAAGATTTTTACCCATTAATTACATAAATTGAAGATACCCATTCAAAAATACAGTGTTTCCCAAGCCTTTTCACTTCCATCATGAAATCAAAGTATTCTGTTGGACTTAGATATAGTCACATAAAAGGGGGATCTTCCCCATATAGAGGCAGCCATTTTGAATACGAGAGCCGCAGAAGGACATTTGGGCTCATCCTTTGCCTAGGCTCCTGTTAGCGCCTGCTCAGCCGCGCTGCATGTGGGAGCGAAGGAGAGAAGGAGAAAAAGGGAAGGGGAGGGGGGAAGGGGGAGCCTCGTGGTTTTGGGTAAACAAGACAGGCTGCTGTATCACACGTCGTAATAACACGTGTTTTGGACTAAATTGTTTTACTGGATTTTATTCGCTGGATCCTTACGGACAGATTGAGAGCAAGTTTATGGTGAAATACAGAGTTTGACCTGTCCAGAGCCTTCAAAGGTAAGCTAAGTAACAAACCTCGTTTTGTGCTTTTCTGTATAAAAGCCCCATGTGCTCGGGGAGTGATTGTTGTGCAGGGAAATGAATTGCATAGTCAAAAAGAGGAGACTGTAAGGTTTCATTTGATGTGTAGAGTGTCATGCTACACGATCAGGAATGTGTGTTTTCATGCGTTTTTCATGCGTTTTCATGCGCCCGGGTGACCCACGAGGTCTGCCGTAGCCAAAAGAGGAAGTGGAATAGCTACTGTCCACCTATGCGCCACGAATCCTACACACTGTACCTTTAAGTTATTGCCCTCAAAAAGCTGATTAACAGTCCTTAGGCCACTCCTCATCCACTTCTGAACCCACTGTCCCACACAGACGGTTGGACGTCCATGTTCCCAGCTATGGGCATGGCTAATAAGAAGATTTTAAGATCAAAATGACATGACAGAGAGAGGGGTGAATATTTTTCAATGTAAAGTCCATTGGAGTCGATGAAGTCAGGAGCTCCCCATGCTCACTTCCTGTGTCCATTTAACTATTATAACATGGACAAATCTGGGGGTAATAGCTTTGTTATTTCTGATCTATTGACCTTATTCTACCGCACCCACTTTTGCCTTAAATGCTAAACTTCTTTATGGTGGTACTCCCAGTTAACCAGGAATTCCTTTAAATTCAATAAAGAATTCACCACTAAAATATAATATTAAGTGCACCAGTGGTTTAGGCTTTGTAGTCCGTGTAGAACTTATTTCTTGCCAAGATCAGCAGCCCCATGCAAAATAATTCAACCCAAATGACAATGGCGGTGCCCAACTTCCAGAATACGGTGAATATAGTTACTCTTAAAGGGATAGTGCGTTTTTTTTTAAAAATGTTAATCTGTATGTGTTTCCTTCTAAAAGTTACGTGCGGTAACACTGGCTTACCTCTGGCAGTTTGTGCTCAGCCCGGTTCTGCTCACGTTCTGGAGCTCAGGTAAGTTCGCGGGGACTCGTAATAAAGCTTGTTTTTCTTCTCAAAACAAAACATCCCAAACATTTGTCCACAAAAAATCCAGCAGCGTATTTTCGCATTCGCATATCTCGTCTCGATTCGTATCACTGCGCTCACGTTAGCTGCCTGTTGCCTGTTCACTCGTAAACTTCCCCTTACGGCGGACCGCATCCTTCGTTCACTTCCACTAAAGGTTAACAGGCTAATAATAAGTAAGAGGCGCGCAGTGATACGAATCGAGACGAGATATGCGAATGCTAACTACGCTGCTGGATTTTTCGTGGAGAACTGTTTGGGACGCAAATATATCACCTTTCGGACAAATGTTTTGTTTTGAGAAGAAAAACAAGCTTTATTACGAGTCCCCGCAAACTTACCAGACCTAATTACCTGAGCTCCAGAACGCGAGCAGGACCGGGCTGAGCGCAAACTGTCAGAGGTAAGCCGGTGTTACCGCACGAAACTTTTAGAAGGAAACCCATACAGATTAACATAAAAAAAATAATTAAAAAAACGTACTATTCCTTTAAATCTCACTTTTGTTGCTTTTTGTTGCTTCAGTACATGTCTGTACACTTCCTGTGGTATTTGTGGTGGTCCTTATCCCTGTATCTCATCTTACTTAGCTTCACATGTCTCCAGTTTTGCCTGTGGCCTGGTCCTTTATCTCAGTATTATTCTGAACCTCGGCTTGGCTCTGACTTCAAACAGCGGGCCCAGTGGGAGGGGACGTGCTCAGGTCATTCGGATACTCACGTGGACACAGGGAGAGGGACATCCGGGACCGTGGACATCTGCTGCTCAGGGTCTGCCTGAATATACAAGAAAAAAAAAAAAGCAGAAACAGGCTGATTTGGTGCAACGGTGGAGTATGTTGGAGAAAGCAGGTTTAATCTCACAAGTGGACTGGACATTTTGGTGATTTTGATGAAGAAATGGTCAGATAAGGTTTATTTCACTACCATTTTGAAAACATGTGACCTTGTTTTGCCAAATATTATACAGTGGTACCTCACCTTACGAATGACTTAACAAACAAAAATTTCAAGTTACGAAACGCCTTCACGGTAAATTTTGGTCTCTAGATACGAAAGAATTCAAGAATTCAGTTACGAATTCAGAATTCAGAAGGAATTCAAGTTACGAAATGCGAAATTTCAAAAATTCAAATAATGCGCGCTCAGCCACACAGATTATACGCTTTTCTCAGACTGGATTAAAATTTTTCTCACATTTCTCTCTCGTTTAAACACTCAAACTTTCATAGATTTTCAACAAAATGTATTAATAATGAAGTGTGGGGGGAAGGAGGAGGGGGGAGAAGACTGCGCTCTGACACGTGTGTGATAGCGGCATGTGTGACAGCTGACCCGGCTGCCAGCAGGTCTAGACCTGGACTAAACCAGGACTAAACCTGGACTAAACCTGGACTAGAACAGGACTAGAACAGGACTAGACCAGGTGGATTAAAGCGCCGCGCGTGGGTCTATTTTCTGGTATCGTTTCGAGTCACAGCTGAAGCGAGCCGCTGCTCGCATGCAAGAGCCGCGGTCTAGACCTGCTCTCCAGAGCCCCTCCAGGCACGGAGCCCCAGACATCCAGGGACCCAGGGGGACACTGCCAGCCCGCCTTAAGGGCTCCCTAAGCGGGCATAGCTCAGAGGATTGTCCCAGTCACCGGCCTGGAGTTCTTGAAGAGGCCGACCTCACGGTTCTATCCAGGCCGCTCTGTGAGCACCTTACGCGGGCAGGTCTAGAGCAGGTCTAGAGCAGCTCTTGCATGCGCCTCAGCTGTGACTCGAAACGAAACCAGGTTTAGTCCAGGCTTAGTCCTGGTTTAGTCCAGGTCTAGACCTGCTGACAGCCCCTGCGCCGGGTCAGCTGTCACACATGCCGCTATCACAAACGTGTCAGAGCGCACGCAGTCTTCTCCTCCCTCCTCCTTCCCCCCACACTTCATTATTAATACATTTTGTTGAAAATCTATGAAAGTTTGAGTGTTTAAACGAGAGACAAATGAGTTTAAATCCAGTCTGAGACACCAATCAGAACACAATGTTACACTATAAAAAAAAGTTACACTATAAAAAAAAAACTTGGATTGGGGCCTTGGAACGAATCAGGCTTTTTCCATTGAAATAGCTACTCAACTTACGAATTTTTCACGTTACGAAACCACTTCTGGAACGAATTAATTTCGTAAGGTGAGGTACCACTGTGATTTTACTACTTATAGGTATGTGTTTGGGTGAAAGGAACATTTTTGTTTGAGTCTATAAACTACTGACAACATTTCCCCCAAATTCCAAATAAAAATATTATCGTTTGGAGCGTTTATTTGCAGAAAATGACAAAAAATGTCAAAATAACAAAAAAAGATTCATGTTTTCAGACCTCAAAGAAACAAGATCAAATTCATTTTAAAACAACATAATACTAATGTTTACACTTAAGAAGAGTTCAGAAATCAATATCTGGTGTAATAACCCTTATTTTTAATCACAGCTTTGATTGTTATTATCTGTCATATCACACCATACTAAATCTGTAACATTTCAAATATGAATTGGAAAAGTGGAGGAAATATTCAGGAATTTTGATCAAACAATACGCAAAAAATGGGAAAACATGCTCAGGATAGTGACAAAATTCGACTCCTTTTAAGCAAATCATCCTAGTAGAAGTTTTGAAATGTATTATATAATGCAAAATTGACTCTTTAAGCTATTTTTTACTTTACTTTAAGCTATTTCATAATGTTTTTACCTTTTGTTTCATTCACACATACATCTCCAAAGCTCAAAATGCTCTTTTCCACCTTGTGAACAGCTACTTTTACCTCTTGTTCATTAGAGTTCAGCAAATCCAGGGGTGATATGATCCAAATTGTGAAGATATATGGAGTTTAAAAACACAGTGGAGTGTTTTTTGTTTGAGAGAAGAACTCAGCCTAAATATGGACAGGACACAGGAGGAAAAACAGCATTATAACATAGACACAAATAGCAGAATATGAGATAAAAATATTAACTTTTCCAAAAATATATAGAGTGTTTGGTTCATTTATTTGTTTCATTTGCTGCATGGAAGTTAATAATTGTTTGGGCCTTGTTGCTGCTACTGGTCTGTGCCTGCGATGTCTCTCAGTTCAAAAATAGCCACATTAAAACACACTCTGCAGCTTTATTTATATCCACAAACATCAACAGTGAATAAGGATTTGACAGTTACTGCAGTTCCTGGTGTCAGAGCAGAGTCCATCTGTGACCTCTGCTCCTCACACCTGAGTCCCACTGCAGGAAACCAGGACTGACCCAGGACTGAACCAGGACTAAACCAGGACTGAGCCAGGACTGAACCAGGACTAAACCAGGACTAAACCAGGGCTGAACCAGGACTGAACCAGGGCTGAGCCAGGAGTAAACCAGGACTGAACCAGGACTGAACCAGGGCTGAGCCAGGAGTAAACCAGGACTGAACCAGGACTGAACCAGGGCTGAGCCAGGGCTGAACCAGGACTGAACCAGGACTGAACCAGGACTGAACCAGGGCTGAGCCAGGACTGAACCAGGACTGAGCCAGGACTAAACCAGGACTAAACCAGGGCTGAACCAGGACTGAACCAGGGCTGAACCAGGACTGAGCCAGGGCTGAACCACGACTGAACCAGGACTGGAGCAGGACTAAACCCAGACTAAACCAGGACTGAACCATGGCTGAACCAGGGCTGAACCAGGGCTGGAGCTGGACTAAACCCAGAATAAACCCAGACCCAGTGCGATGGGCTCACCGGTCTCCCCTATCATGGCTAATTTATACATGGAACAATTTGAACAGAGTGCCTTAGCTTCATATCAAAGTCAAAAGATCAAAGTCAGCTTTATTGTCAATTCTGCCATATGTGTTCAACATACAGTGAATCGAAATTTCGTTTCTCTCTGGCCAGGTAGTGCAAAAAGACAGTGTACAAAATACAATATAAAGACAAAACACAACAAAAACTATCTAAGACAGAGATCTAAAGTTAAAACTAAAGTCTACGGTCTAAAATCTTAAAACAGTGCAACATAATAAATAAACTATACTATATACAGATTTCCAAAGTGTGCAGTGTGCATCAAAATGTGCAATGGAAGATACAGCAGTGACTTGGTCATGTGCAGTAGAATGTGCATTGGAGTTAAGATAAAATAAACAGTAGTAATTCTAGTGCAATAACAGGAGTAAACAACAGTACTAAAAATTCCAGTAGTAAATGTGCAATAACAGTAGTAAACAACAGTGCAAAAAAATTCAGCAACGGGGGTAAAATTCAGGCACTCCACCCACACACTGGTTTCGTTATGTTGATGATAATTTTACAAAAATCAAAATTCAAGATTTGGAACCTTTTACTACACATATCAATTCTGTAGATCCTAATATCAAATTCACCCGTGAAGATGCCAATGATAACACATTGGCGTTCTTAGATTGTGCAGTAACGATAGTAGGAGACCGGGGACTCCAAGTAGAAGTCTTCAGGAAGCCCACACACACAGACCAATACCTGCTTTTTGATTCACACCACCCACTGCAGCACAAACTGGGTGTTATTCGGACATTACAACACAGGGCCCAAGTGGTTCCCACAAGTACAGAGGGTAAGGAGAAAGAAGAACAACATGTGCAGGAAGCCCGCTCTGTTTGTGGATATCCTAAATGGGCTGTCAACAAAACCAAGAGAGACAAGGGCAAGAAACAAGACAACAGAGAATCCGAACCCAGGAGGAAAGGGGTAGCGATTCCTTACCTGGCCGGCGTTTCGGAAAAACTACAGAGGATTTTCAGACAATATGAAATGATATATGAAATTCCAGTTTATTTCGAACCCACAAACACTTTAAGACAAAAACTCGTCCACCCAAAGGACAAAACACCGAGCCACAAACAAAGCAATGTGGTCTACTCCATTCAGTGTAGTGAAGACTGCAGTGAGCGCTATATTGGGGAAACCAAGCAGCCACTTCACAAGAGGATGTACCAACACAGGCGGGCGTGCCAGAGTGGACCGTCATCTGCCGTACATCTTCACCTAGAAGCTGCGGGCCATTCATTTGAGGACAGTGAGGTTCAGATCTTAGCCAGGGAAAAGAACTGGTTTGAGAGGGGAGGTAAAGAGGCTATTTTTGTCAAAAAAGAGAATCCGTCGTTAAACATAAATGGGGGAGTTAGACACAACTTGTCTCCCATCTATAATTCGATTCTCAAACCAAAGTCAAAAACAGACAAACATTAGGACAGACAAGCCATTGCAGAGGGGTGGAGAGGGTCGTTGTCTTGAATAGGGAATTGGACGCCAGAGAAATTTGAAATACAAAGAGACAGATTAGTTGATAGTTTCAGAGCTATTTCAGTGTAGTGAGCGCCGCCTAGGGCTTATAGATATGCTAATACGAGATGCCAGAGGAATTCGTAAAACAAAAGAGAGTAGCTGGGATAGGTTCAGAGCTTTGTTCATGGTAGGTAGCTCCTCCCTTGCAGCTAGATATAAACGGGGTCTAACCAGCATGAGGGCCAGAGCTGACGAAGCCTCTCGGATGAGCGGCGAAACGTTTTCAACCAAACAAACTTTGTCCAGTTGACAAATTGAACTTCTCCTTTTATCAATAAACCCAGACTAAACCAGGACTGGAGCAGGACTGAACCATGACTGAACCATGACTGAACCAGGACTGAAGCAGGACTAAACCAGGACTGAACCAGGACTGGAGCAGGACTAAACCAGGACTGAACCAGGGCTGAACCAGTGCTGAACCAGGGCTGAACCAGGGCTGAACCAGGACTGAACCAGGACTGAACCAGGACTGAACCACGACTGAATCAAGACTGGAGCAGGACTAAACCCAAACTAAACCAGGACTGAATCAGGGCTGAACCAGGGCTGAACCAGAATTAAACCAGGATTGAACAAGGACTAAACAAGGTCTGGACAAGAACTAAGCAAGATCTAAACAAGAACTAACACAGGACTAACAGGCTGAACCAGGACTAAATCCAGACTAAAGCAGTGCTGAACAAGAACCAAGCAAGAACTAAATAAGAACTAAACTAGGACTGAACTACACATCTATCCAACATCTAAACAGAGAGAACAGGATTTAATCAGGTCTTCTAAACCAGGACTGAACGAGAACTTAACCAGGACTAAACCAGGACTGAACTATAACCCAGAACTAAACAAAGAACAAATGAGTGAACTAGGTATTCTAAACCAGGACTGAACCAGGACTAAACATAGACTAAACCAGTGCTGACCAAGAACCAAGGAAGAACTAAATAAGAACAAACCCAAGACTAAACCAGGACTGAACTACAAGACGATCCAACATCTGAACAAAGAGAAAAGGATTCAATCAGGTCTTCCAAGCCAGGACTAAACCAGGAATGAATGAGAACTAAACCAGGACTCAACCAGGACCAGTACTCGAGTTGGCCAAACATAGGCCAAACTGTGCTCCGGCTTCCAATCATGTTGCAGCATACCCACCAATCGTGCTCCTGCCAATCGTGACGATTAGCGTTGTTGTGTTTGTGCCTGTTCGCCGATCAGCTGTGAGCGAGCCCCGTTAATATGTACGCTACGTTAATGCTACGTAAGAAGGAACTCTCGCCTCGGGACTCGGGATAATTATGTTGGTTTCCACGTGCATACACGTGGACATGTGAATGATCAGACAACACTGCAAACTACGGAGCTGACCGTGTTCTTATGAGGTGAGTTATATTATCATATTATTTCTGCATCAAAGGGACATATTAGCTGACAGCAGGGGCCCGGGACTAAACCGGGACTAAACCGGGACTAAACCAGGTCTAAACCAGGACTAAACCAGGACCAAACCAGGTCTAAACCAGGTCTAAACCAGGAATAAACCAGGACTAAGCCAGGTCTAAACCAGGTCTAAACCAGGTCTAAACCAGGAATAAACCAGGACTAAGCCAGGTCTAAACCAGGTCTAAACCAGGTCTAAACCAGGACTAAACCAGGTCTAAACCAGGACTAAACCAGGACTAAACCAGGTCTAAACCAGGACTAAACCAGGACTAAACCGGGAATAAACCAGGTCTAAACCAGGACTAAACCAGGACTAAGCCAGGTCTAAACCAGGACTAAACCAGGTCTAAACCAGGTCTAAACCAGGAATAAACCAGGACTAAGGTGTGTGTGTGTGTGTGTGTGTGTGTGTGTGTGTGTGTGTGTGTGTGTACGTGTGTGATAACATATATCCTGTGTATTATTGAATTATTGAATGATTATATGGACTTTTTGTTTTTGTTTGCCCCCACCCCCCACCCACTGGAAAATATGTCAAATAAATGAAAAATTTCACCATCCCCCCGGTTTCATGTTACAACTCGACTACTGACCAGGACTGAACGAGGACTAAACCAGGACTGAAACAGGACTGAACCAGGACTGAACCAGGACCAAACTAGGTCAAAACTCTGTCATTTCCTCTGACTGAAAGGAGAGGAGAGTTGACACGAGCACAGATGGGGGTTGTGTGAGGTTAACATGGGCCCTGGGGAATAGTTCCTTCTGACAATGGGAGACGGTTGTGCTGTTACTGGTGTCATGTTTCTGAGTTTAAAGGGACAGTGTGTAAGATTTTTACCTGTTAATTACTGAAATTGAAGATACCCATTCAAAAATACATTGTTTTCCTAGCCTTTTCACTTCCATCATGAAATCAAAGTATTCTTTTGGACTTAGATATAGTCACATAAAAGGGGGATCTTCCCCATATAGAGGCAGCCATTTTGAATACGAGAGCCACAGAAGGACATTTGGGCTCATCCTTCGCCTCGGCTCCTGCTAACAGCTGCTTAGCCGCGCTGCGTTTGGGAGTGAAGGACAGAAGGAGAGAAGGGGAAGGGGAGGGGGAAGGGGGAGCCTGTGTAAAGAAGCATGCTGCCGGATCACACATCGTAATGGATACAACACGTATTTTGGACTAAATTGTTTTACTGGATTTTATTCGCTGGATCCTTATGGACAGATTGAGACCAAGTTTATGATGAAATACAGAGTTTGACCTGTGCAGAGCCTTCAAAGGTAAGCTAAGTAAGCTAAGTTTTGTGCTTTTCCGTATAAAAGCCCCATGTGCTCGGGGAGTGATTGTTTTGCAGGGAAATGAATTGCATAGTCAAAAAGAGGAGACTGTAAGGTTTCATTTGATGTGTAGATTGTCATGAATCATGATCGGGATTGTGTGTTTTCATGCGAAAAGAAAAAAAAAAGTGAACGGGGGACCGCGCTTTATGTATACAGCGGTGCGCGGTTCGTGCGCGGGCACGCGCGATCTCGGCGGTACGTCGCGTCCGGGTGACCCTCGAGGTCTGCCATAGCCAAAAGAGGAAGTGGAATAGCTAGTAACCACCTATGCGCCACGAATCCTACACACTGTCCCTTTAAATCTTACACATTTGTGATATTTGAAGCTTTAATACACAATACACATTGGTTAAAAAGCAAACTGACTGGTAACAATAAAGTAAAGACTGTGTTTCAGAACAAACCTCACCCACTTAATCACTTGGAGTCTGACGCAGAAACCGTCAAGGATAAACATAGGCAGTTGTTTCCATATGGTTCTCATTAAACAAGGTCTGTGATTGGATAATACTGACTGTCTCCTCGTGGTTCTCATCCAACAGTTGCAGCTTACTATGAACTCCATTCGGTCTCACTCACAAAGCTGTTATACTATGTAATAAATAAAGGTGCACTGTGTAACTGCTTGTCTCCATGGAGATGTGCCCGGAATGTTGCACAGTATGACCACAATCTTAAGAATCTCCATGGAGACTTGCGAGCCAAATTACGGGTTAGATTAGTGGAGAGGCCACTTGTAGTAGAGGTAAGATCTTAAGCCCGAGCCCGAGCCCGACCTGACCCGACCCGAAATTCGGGTCGGGTTCGGGCCTAAAATGTCAATCATTGCTTCGGGTCGGGCTCGGGCCGGGCTTCTCTCTCGCTGACTTTTTAAAAAATAAATATATGTTTATAAAAATGTATAATAAAACGATGTGTGGATACTAAACTAAGGAATACTTGTTTTAAAATAAATAATTTGGATAAAACAGAGAAGGCGCTGTAAGGTAATTGCTATTTAACTATTAAACAGGAGCCGCTCTTAATAATCTTCCCCTCCGCAAGTCCGCATCTATTTTGACCTGGTATCCCCAATATGGAGGAGCAAGAAGTTAAGGATAAACTAAAGACCGGAGAACTGAAAAGACAAACACGCACCGGTAAGAGTGAGGTGTGGAAAAGCTTCAAATTGATTGTTGAAAATGCTACAGAAACTTGCGTTGGCTTCGCTGAATGTAGTCAATGTGGCGCTTTGCTTTCATACGAGAGCAAAAAGACTGGCACCTCGACGTTCCCTCTCAGCTGCGCGCCTGTGCAGTTGCGCACTGCACGCACATTCTCAGCGCACAAGAAAACCTATGCAGCGCAGGGATGAAAGAGTTCCGCTTTTTTTTTCAGCCGCGGGGTCATCTGAATACGGGGGAATCGTCCCGTATTCAGAAACAAAAGTATGTGTCTCGTATTAAACTTCTACCGGTGTAAGCCACGAGCACGCGCAAGCCGCGAGCACGCGCAGCTCTTTCCGCGTGTACCGGGGTGCATGTCGGATGTCGCGCACAGGGTTCCAAGGAGCGCTCAGGGAGTTAGTGTGTTTGCTCAGACACATAAAACATTAGGGGGAACATTTGACGCTGAGCAGGCATTTAAACAGCTGTACTAGCAAAATTGATGATCGTCAAACATCTATATTATCATTTGTTTCAAAAAAACGCCCCTCACAAATAAAATATGAAATTTCGGGTTTGCTTCGGGCTCGGGCCTGCAAATCAAGTTAATTGGTCGGGCTCGGGCCGGGTCGGGCTTTAATACCCGCGGGCCGAGTCGGGTCGGGCTGGATTTTTTAGGCCCGATCTTACCTCTAACTTGTAGTAAGAATGGATATTTTTAAAAGATTTTTTGAGCAATAAATACACCTGTAGTTAAAGGTGCACTGTGTAACTTTTCTGGTGGAGGGTCCGTCAAATGCTTTTGTTATTGCTTTGTTTGGAATGTTTCACAGTATGGCATTAAACCTTTTTATCTTCATGGAGACCAAACTCTGCTCACAGTCAGAGGGCCTGTTTACACGAGAACGCTTACGAGTAAAAACGACAAAATATTTTATCAGAAGTGTCTTTCGTTTAGACGGTGACGGGGTTTTGGGGGCTTAAAAACGCAAAAAACTGAAATCGCCCTCTGGAAAACTTGAATACACTCCGCCGTAGCGTTTTCGTCTACACTGCCCAAGACGCAAAACTCTGGTCAAATCTGCTGACGTTGCGTACGCGTTTACGTCACATCGGTCCATATATCAGTGTACTTTGTTTGGCAGGGCTCCCAGTCCACACCTTGTTGCCCCTTCGTTGCTTTGTAGTCTAACGTGGTCTGAAGCAATAGTTGAACTTCTTCATCTGACCACACAAAGTTTTTTTTTTTGCTACTGGTAGCCATGTTTTGTTTTGCGGCGCAGGTGAGAAGAAGGAAGACTCTACGCATGCGCGCGGACATAGTGATAATGTATCACAGCGCCACCTAGCCGCCTGGCATGCATACCCATCGAAATTTGCGTCACCGTATGCACGCAGATTTCCACCCGAAAATGCTCATCTAAACGAGGAATAAAAAGTGAAAACGCGACGCCACTTTGGCATCTTCTGTTCACACCGCCATCATATAAACGTAGCCAGAATGTCTGTTTTTCTTGGTATTTTTGAGCTGTAAAACCACCTTTAATTGAATAAATGTAAAGTTGAGCTGTTTAAAATCATACTGTGGAACATTCCAGGCAGAGCAATGACACATCCATAGAAACCAGCAGGTAACAGACGCTTCACAATGCACTTTTAAATAAATGCAAGACAGATTAGTTTAATAGCATACTGTGGATCATTTAAACCAAAGCATTAACATCTCCATGGAGACAGGTTGCGGACCCTCTCCAGAAAAGTTACACAGTCCACCTTTAATAACATAGAGAAGGGGTGTCAAACATGCGGCCCGGGGGCCAGATCTGGCCCTCCAAGACCTTTAATCTGGCCCTCGGCTGATTTTCTATTCAAATATTTTAATTATATTTTAATTTTCTATTCAAATATTGGTAATTTTCTGCGCCGTTTTTCTGCACAGTTTAGCATAACAGTGTCTCCAGAGCCTCTGTACGTGGCCCTTCCCACCAGAGCAGCACAAATGAAGACTCCCCTCTTTCCAAACGCTCTTAAAGGACCATCGTTTTGACTGTTGACCGTGACACCCTCATCAGCAAAATATCAAAAATGAGAAAAGTGGACACCGAGTGCAGGATTTTCCAAGAAAAATGTACTAATTCTTATTTTTTTTCTTCAATAATTTGTTTACGGAGGTGAATGGGAAACCTGTGTGCTTGTGTTGAAATTGCAGTTTCAGGTTGTTCACAATATTATAATATTTTGTAAAAGAAAGAGTTCATCAAATAAAAAAGTCTTCTGTAATAGATTTGCATTTCTCTGCACAAATATTTGGACTTATTGATATTTTTGGGATATATTTGCCATGAGTTTTCTGATCCGGCCCCTTTGGAATGAAAGTCAGTTGGATATGGCCCCCGGACCAAAATGAGTTTGACACACCTGACATAGAGTAATGTATTTCTAAGTCTAAAGTAAAAGTGGTAGGCGTCCTGTACATTTGAGTATTTGTCATTCACTCTGTTATCAAATCACCAGAGCTGCCCTGGGCCAAATGACAAAGGTTTGAGTCACAGACACTCTACGCCAAGAACACAACAACCTCTGCCCCAAATGACTCGTTTGTACCAATAACGTCAAACTGAGTGAAATATTTCCTTAGCACTTTCCTGTTTGCTTGATAGTGACTTCTGCTCTGCTCTGAGTTGACATTTATCAAACTATCCACATGCAGGAAGTTACTGGGTTTAACAGCCTCTCCCAGTGAGAGCTGCTAAATATACCCCAGATCTGCCCTCATGTAAGATTACTTGAGCTGCACTCACTTATACTGTATGAGTATTTTTATCTGTGAGACTGCTGTGGCATTTTATTTTATGTCAGAAAATAAAATGGCCAATTTATCCCAGAAATATTGTTCTTTTTTGCCCATTTTACACAGAATATTCCACTCAGCAAATGCATCTTTTATATTAACCTGTTTTCTGATCTACTGTATGTTGTGTTATCTACTGCTGTTTCCTCATCACAAACACACCTGGAGTTGTGTTTTGTTTCATTTGCACATGTTGGACACACAATCCCTTCATTTTAGGCTGGGTTCTTCTCACAAACTGAAAACACCCTGTTCCACCTTGTGATGTCATGTGGTGATACAGGAAGTGCTTCATAGTGTTTATAAACTCCATACACCTTCATTAGAATCATTTGGACAATTTCAGCCCATCCATCCATTTTCTTCCTCTTATCTGGGGCCGGTTCGCGGGGGCAGCAGTCTAAGCAGGGACTCCTAAAGTTCCTTCACCCCGGACACTTCCTCCCCAAGGCGTTCCCAGGCCAGCTGAGAGACATAGTCCCTCCAGCGTGTCCTGGGTCTTCCCCGGGGCCTCCTCCCGGTGGGACATGCCCGGAACACCTCCCGATGGAGGCGTCCAGGAGGCATCCAGAACAGATGCCCAAGCAACCTCAGCTGCTCCTCTCGATGTGGAGGAGCAGCGGCTCTACTCCGAGCTCCCCCCTTGTGACTGAGCTCCTCACCCTATCTCTAAGGGAGCGCCCAGCCAGTCTGCGGAGGAAACTCATTTCGGCCGCTTGTATCCGCGATCTCGTCCCTTGGTCATTACCCAGAGCTCCCAGAGAGACTATAGGTGAGGGGGGATCATTTCAGCCCTGGAATTCCCAAACTATACTGAACCAACGGTAAAAGGAGCTGTTAATTTGAAAACTAGGCATCACAAGGTGGAACAGAACATTTTGACAAACTAGTAATAAAAAGGATCACTCAAACGTGTGAATGAAACAAAACACAAGTCCAGGTTTGCTTTTGATGCGACGACAACATTACAATATGGCTAAAATCTCAAAAAAGTTTATTTTGTGTCATATACAGTACTGTAGGACCTTTCTAAATGATCTATATCTGACTGGCAGGTGGAATCAACAGATCAAGCCAAAGTAAGACAGTAAACTTCTCAAGGTATTAGGAACATTGAAGTAAATCACAGCATCATGTGGAATGCTGCATAGTGCACTTTTAAAATGTAAAAAATTGTATTTGTGCAGAATTTAGACCTTTGGAATGTTGTTGATGTTATGCTAAACATGTACAACCAGTCGACTCACATTCTTTGGTTTTGGATACCACATATTTTGGACAGTACGAACCTGATATGTAGTAAAAATACCATTCTCCAAATGTGAGAAACACACAAGTTCTAAGGTGTACTGTGCACCACCTGCTCGTCACCATGGAGATCTTATTGGTTTGCCTGGAATGTTTATGGACTGAAATGTATCTGACATCTCCACAAAGACAAGCAGGTTACGCTACTGGGCCAAGTTACAGGTCAGATCTGTGAAGTGAAGACCACACCCACATGTGTTTTCAAGCTGTTTCTGAGCACGAGAAGCACCTGCCCTTGAATAAATGCAAAGCAGATAAGTATGATGCAAATACTGTTTGTCAAATCCAGATGATATCGCTCTGTGTTTTTATACAGATCAAAATCAGTCTGGTTCCCACACATTCTTTCACGCCTCAAGTCCGGCCAAACGCACTGGAGGAAGGTTACATAGTACAAAAGTAAAAGTACAATACTTATGTACAGATACGTAAAAATGTGTACTTTAGTATTGAGTATTGTACATTTTACAGACACGTTTTACTTTTACTTCACTACATTTGAGAACATGTATCTGTACGTTCTACTCAACAACATTTTAGATGTGGACTGAAAAGTAAAAAGTACTTTTCCTTATTCTTTGAAATGGCACATTTAATTTGAGTTAAAGTCCCAGCTTTGAGCAAACCAGATACACAAAAACTGCTAGAAAAATAAAGAAATCAGTTGAAACACTTAATATCAGCTAAATTCTTTATCAGAATCGCTACATTTCATCCTTTAATTGTTCTAAAAATCGCTGAAAAATACTTTTACTTATAATTCTATAAGTCAATTTTTAAAGATCCCATGACATGGTACTTCTTGATGCTTTTATATGGCTCCTTAATGGTTTCCTAATACTGTAAATGAATCCTTCTTCAAAATCAACACTCAGAGCATGAGAAACAGAGATAAGATGAGAAAGAGTCATAAATGTCACTCTGGAACACTCCATTATGGGCGTTGTTGCTTGAATGCAAATGAGGAAGACAGAGATGGCCTATAGTAGGGGGTGGGGGCGTGGCCAAGCTCTCCGCTCCGCTCTGTGACCCACTTCCGTGTTTTTGCACGGGGGGAGAGATGAGAAGCCTTCCATTGAAAAATAAACACATTTCCACAGAAAATAAAATTAAACCACTGCTGTTCAAAGGTCCAGAGGCTCAGATAAAGGACTTCCGAGCCTAGAAACACTCGCAAGTTCCTCCAGGCAAATAAAAAAACGTATTTCGCATTGCGTAGCTCCTCCGCAGTCCAAACTCTCTGGGCGTGATTTACAGAGACGCTGAGTACAGACAGACGGGGGTGGAACTGCATTTGCATTTCTTTTTTCAAGCTGACGTCAATAAGTTTCCTTGTTCAAAATTGCCCGTTTGAGCTCTGAAATGCATTTGTGATCCTTTTCTGCGTTAGAAAAAATTTCTAACGCAGAAAAGGATCACAAATGCTCAGTTTAGACATTTCGCAACTTTTAACCATGGAAGGGGGGGCCCTAAACAGAGTAGGGGAGCTCACATTAACGTTCAAAAACCTCAGAAAGTGAAAATTTCATGCCATGGGACCTTTAAAGCAGGTAAACAGGTACTTTAATACTTTTACGTAAGTCGTTTTTTCATTTGATACTTTTACTTAAAGGGATAGTGTGTTTTTTTTATGTTAATCTGTATTAAGATTAATTTTAGGCTTAAACCTTTATTGGTCTCACACACAATGACACACAGTGGCACACGGGAGAAATTTGACTTCTGCATTTGACCCATCCTTTTTCAGGAGCAGTGAGCAGCCATCTTTTTCGGCGCCCGGGGGGCAGTACCGTGAAGGGTCTTGCCCAAGGACCCACACTGGTTAGCTCATTTTGCCCGGGGGGGGTTTGAACCTACAACCCCCAGGGGGAAAGTCCATGACTTACCAGTTGAGCTAACCAGCCGGTATGGGTTTCCTTCTAAAAGTTACATGTGTTGACACCGGCTTACCTCTGACACTCTCAGCTGATCCCGGTTCGGCTCGCTTTCTGGAGCCCACGTAAGTAGGTCCGGTAACTTCCCTGGAACATGAAATAAAGCTTGTTTTTCTTCTCAAAACAAAACATTTGTCCGAAAGGTGATTTGCGTCCCAAACATCCAACAGCGTATTTAGCGATCGCGTATTGTGTCAATTCGTATCACTGCGCGCATATTAGCTGTATTAGCCTGTTAACCTTTAGCGGAAGTGTACGGCAGATGCGGAAGTTTACAAGTGAACAGGCTAATACAGCTAATATGCGCGCAGTGATACGAATCGAGCGACACTACGCGATCGCTAAGTACGCTGTTGGATGTTTCGTGGACAACTCTTTGGGATGCAAATATATCACCTTTCGGACAAATGTTTTGTTTTGAGAAGTAAAACAAGCTTTATTTCATGTTCCAGGGAAGTTACTGGACCTAATTACCTGAGCTCCAGAAAGCGAGCCGAACCGGGATCAGCTGAGACTGTCAGAGGTAAGCCGGTGTCAACACACGGAACTTTTAGAAGGAAACCCATACAGATTAACATTAAAAAAACAAAAAACAAAAAAAACACTATCCCTTTAAGTAGCAAAATAGAGTACTTAATTCACCACAAGCTAAATGTGATCGGCCAATCAGATTTGTTTGTTTCAGTGACGCATGTAAAACGAAGGACCTCATTGGTCACTTATCATTTGCAAATAAAATCAAATGTCTCAAATGTTTTTCAGCTCCCTTTATTTTTTCAGATTTCCAGCAGGACAATGCGTGTCCCTGATTGGCTAGTCCACCTGTCAATCATGCGTCATCAGTGATTCACGTTTAACCAGACTCACATCTTCATAAAATATTGAAGAAATGTGTATTCTTGATCGCAGGAAAGCAATACTATGGAACTTTGTGGGAAAAGCTCAAAAAGCATCAAAATTACCTTTAAAATGTGTTGATTAAAGGAGACATTTGAAGACATTATACACAGACAGATAAGATGACAAAGTCCAGTTTGAGTTTGCCTCTGCTCTTTCCTTTAATCCTCTTATCGATTCAAAGCTCTGGGCCTATAGTGTGGCTCTGCTGTACGAGAGGAAATACCACAGTAATGGTTCAGAGTCCGACGCACTCGTTCATCATCATCTGTCTGCACTTTTAGAGAGTCCGAATGGAGACGGGGGCCAGGGCCAGAGGACGGGGAGTTTTATAGCCAGTGTACACTATTTGGACTGATGTTTTTATGAAATACAGAAAATGAAAATAGTTGTGTTGTTAAAAGTATAGCCAAACATTTGTCAAAAACAGATGTATTTTCAAGGTTTACTATATTGTCTATTGATCTTATTTCCACTGCAGTTATTAGAGCGGCAGTAGCTCATCACTAATGTTCTGCTTCTAGTGTTGTACGTCATGATTGTGTGTTTCTATTATGTTTGTCCTGTGAGTTTGTCTATTGTGTGAAGTTGTTTCATGTTGCTTTTATCTCTGACCTACTCGGGACTACAGATGTAAAGAACCTAATTCTGGCGTATTTACAAGTATATGCTCATGAATATGCATTGTGCCTTTTAAATAAAAGAATAAAAAATGTAAAAAAAGAACAAATAAAAACAGCTAGGAAAAAAATCATCAATTCAGTTGTGTCTATTGAACAAAATTCAGCAGAAATCTGAATCAAACTCACTAAATTTGACTCAAAACGTGTGTGAAATATTTTCTTTAAAGGGATAGTGCGTTTTTTTTAAATGTTAATCTGTATAGGTTTCCTTCTAAAGGTCAAGGCTCAGGTAATTAGGTCCGGTAAGTTCGCGGGACTCGTAATGAAGCTTGTTATTCTTCTTAAAACAAAACATTTGTCCGAAAGGTGATATATTTGCGTCCCAAAACAGTTGTCCACGAAAAATCCAGCAGCGTATTTCCGCATTTGCATATCTTGTCTCGATTCGTATCACTGCACGCATATTACTTATTATTAGCCGGTTAACCTTCAGCGGAAGTGAACGACGGATGCGGTCCGCCGTAAGAGGAAGTTTACGAGTGAACAGGCAACAGGCAGCTAATGTGAGCGCCACGAATCCTACACACTGGGGCTTTAAAGGTGCATTGTGTAACTTCCCGCTGGATGGATGAGGAGCGGAGAAATGAGTCACTGGATCCGTAGGAAGTCCAGACCGGGACTAAGACATGAGGACCAGACCGGGACCAGACTGGGACTAGACCGGAACTAGACCAGGACTAGACCAGGACTAAATGTGGACTAAGCCAGGACTAAGCCAGGACTAAACCAGGTCTAAACCAGGTCTAAACCTGGACTAAACCAGGACTAGACCAGGTCTAAACCTGGACTAAACCAGGACTAGACCAGGTCTAAACCAGGATTAAACCACCGCATGCAGCTCTTTGCCTTGTTTCGTGCGGCTCATGTGCGTGTTCGCTTCGACTGCATCGTTGGACGCGGTCCCCAGGGGGAAGCACGGTCCGGGCGCTGCCGGCCTCGGTCTTGTACTCGCAGCCCCCGGTTGGGACGCAGAGCCTCGCGCCGGTCATGCTGCTCACGGACTTGACCACGATGAGGGGAAGGGGGGGGGGTGCACACGGACACGTGCACCCCCCTTCCCCCCACGCTTCACTATTAATACATTTTTTTGAAAATCTACGAAAGTTTGAGTGTTTAAACAAGAGAGAAATGTGAGAAAACGTTAATACCAGTCTGAGAAAAGTGTATAATGTGTGTGGTGAGGCGTTTACAGCCTTTTAGGTTCCTTTTTGGAACCTAACCCCTGCGATAAACGAGGGATTACTGTACAGTGATTTTAATGCTCAAATTTACCTAGAAAAACAGACGCGCTGGCTCTTGGTCAGGTCTCCATGAAGATAGGAATGTTTAATGCCATACTGTGAAAAATTCCAGACAAAACAATAACATCTCACTGTTACACAATGCGTTTTAAGTAACAAAATCAAGTTCTTCATCCCCCGCTGTACAAAAATGTAATAAGTTCACTGAGTTCATGGTTCTTTCATCGGCGCATTGAAACTGTCAGTGTGAAACTCAAATACAGTTAGTGCACAAGACATTCCCAACATTCCAGTGTGGCCACATGTGACAAACACCATCCAACAGTTTGTGGTGTAAATCGGTCTGGACCAGGCTCAAGCGTTTTACAATCCTGATACTACTCCCATTTTGTCCCTGTGTTTCTAATGGAAATTATTTTGTTTATGCTGGGATCTTTTTCTATGTAAATGAAGAGATTTGTATGTTGAAACATGATGTCTTAGTAGGAGGAGCACCTTATGTTTGTGACTTTTCTGCTGGAGTGTCACTGCTCTGCCTGGAATGTTCCACAGTAAAACAACTCTACATCACATTTATCCAAATACAATTAATAAATACTCATAAAAACAGACATTCTGACTGTGAGCGGAGTTGCCTCTCCACAGATCTGACCTGATATGAAGATAGAAATATCATACTAAATTGTGTTTTGCTTCATTCACACACTTTATTATTAGTCGGTCTACATCTCCAAAGCTCAAAATGCTCTACCTTTTTCCTTTTGTTGAGAAGAGATTAGCAATTCCATGTCTGAAATGTCCAAATGATTCTAATAAACATGTATGGAGTTTAAACCGGTGACGTGCGGTGAGGGTCATGGCTGGTGAGGCACTGACGTCATCACAATCAGATTTACAAATATGTAAACCAGGGCCAGTTTAAAGCAATTTCCCTTGTGGATCAATAAAGTTTGTCTAAGTCTAAGTCTAAGTCTAATTTTCTCTCCCTGTAAGTGACTGGAGCTCGTAATATTTTTGATGTGAAACTGAAAATTAATTATTATTGTTCAGTGCATTTTCCAGTGCACCGAGTAGCGTCATAAATTAAAATAGCAATGTTTTTAGCATGATCTGGCTCTGAATGTGAGCAGTGGACTGCTCATGTTTAACAAGGCTTCTTTGCACATTTTTCAGGTCACAATATCCATCTGAGTCCAGACATCGTCACAGCAGGCTGAGAAAAGAAGGAAAAGCAGAAAAGACTATTTCTTACCACGCTGTTTGAAAAGAGCGAGTCTTTCGTCCCGTAGTCTGGAGCAAACCCTTTAGCTCCAGCGTTGGTCTTCCTTTAATTATAACCTCCTGCTTCGACCTAAAGTCCAGTTTAGAAAACTGCTTGAGCTTTAATATGAAATCTTCCTCCATTTAAAAAGTCGGGCCAGACAAGAAGAAAAAAGTGAACGGATTAGATCTGGTTTGGACCTGGTTTAGACCTGATTTAGACTTGGTTTAGACTTGGTTTAGATCACATTTAGACCATGCTTGGATCTGGTTTAGACCTGGTTTAGACCTGGTTTAGTCCTGGTTTAGACTTGGTTTAGACCACATTTGGACCATGCTTGGATCTGGTTTAGACCTGGATTGGACCTGGTTTGGACCTTGTTTAGTTTAGACCTGGTTTAGACCTGGTTTAGACCTGGTTTAGACCTAGTTTAGACCGGGTTTAGCCCTAGTTTAGATTTAGTTTAGCCCTGGTTTGGACTTGGTTTAGACCTGGTTTAAGAAGAAGTGACTTTATTGATCTCACACAGGAGAAATTCTTCTCTGCATTTAACCCATCCTATTATTAGGAGCAGTGGGCGGCACATTACTGCGCCATCTCCATGATCTTCTTGCTTCAGTTTGGTCAGGACCTCAGCTGGAGGATTTTACCTATGGAGCATGTTTTTTGGGTTGGTGGGGGAAACCGGAGTGCCCGGAGGAAACCCACCCAGACACGGGGAGAACATGCAAACTCCACACAGAAAGGCCCGGGCGACATTTAGACCACATTTGGACCTGGTTTAGCCCTGGTTTAGCCCTGGTTTGGATGTGGTTTAGACCTGGATTAGACCTGGTTTAGACCAGGTTTAGAAAAAAGTGAACAGATTATTAAACTTGACTTGCTAACTCTAAATTGTATCTTGTGTCACTTATTCTAATCTGCTGCTTGCGGCACGGTAGCAGAGTGGTTAGCGCTCTTGCTTCACAGCAAGAAGGTTCCGGGTTCGATCCCCGGGTCGCCCAGACCTTTCCGTGTGTGTTCTGTGTGGAGTTTGCATGCATGGTCTGGGTTCGATCCCCGGGTCGCCTGGGCCTTTCTGTGTGGAGTTTGCATGTTCTCCCCGTGTCTGGGTGGGTTTCCTCCGGGCACTCCGGTTTCCCCCACCAACCCAAAACATGCACCAGGTAAAATCCTTCAGCTTAGGTCCTGACCAAACCGAAGCAAGAAGATCATGGAGATGGTCCCCGGGCGCCCTAATGTGTGCTGCCCACTGCTCCTAATATATGTATATATATATATAGGATGGGTTAAAATGCAGAGAAGAATTTCTCCAGTGTGAGATCAATAAAGTTCACTTCTTCTTCTTCTGCTCCAGGAGTTGCAGAAGAATCTCTGGGCTCACGAGTGCCTCTACCATGAGGCCAGGTAACTACATGTCTCACCCGGCGCCTTTTCACCGCCGCTTTAGCGCAGAATCTGTCACTGCTGAGCTACAGCACAGTCAGTCCATGTGAGGCACCAACGGCTGGAACCTCTCCACACGGCTCTGACCACTATTTGAACGGTAAAAGTGAAAATTCAGCAAGTTTGATTAAAAAAATAATTTAAATGGCTAAGTTAAATAGAAAATACCTTTATAGTAGAAATCATTGGATAAATATAACCATTTAATTTATTTTTTCATTTCATGATTTGTACTTTGTTACCCTCCACTACTGCATGATAGGGATAACATGCTTGTGCCAATATAGTTCCAGTCCCAAGATCAAATCAAATAGCAAATATTACATCTGAAAGGGCATCTGGCATACAACTTGAGCCATGTTGTATCATATTTGCAGCTATATTTGAATTATACTGGGTAATGATTTAAGCTTTGACCACCTTTTTTATATTTCTGTGTGTGTTTTGGACATTTGTTAAGTCTTTTGGGAATATCTGATCCTCTCTCTTTCAGCAAACAGCATTTTAAAGTCATCACATCCACATTCGAATCACATTTGGTTTTAATTTGAGATGGTGGGATTCAAAGGGGAAGCTCTAAGTGCAAATTAATGACACTCTAATCATAGCGGGTACAGTCTGTGTTTAATTTATACAGTAATTTATATATAATTATGATCCATGTTTGAAATGGGCTCATAATGACTCACAGCCTCGTACAGAAGCCATTACATTCTCACACAAGATCGAGCATGTTTTTAGCCTATTAAATATGACAAAAAGTCAAATAGCAGAAGCACTAAGATCTAATGCAAAATTTAAAGGCAGACTATGTAACTTTTCTGATGAATTCCACCTGCTTGTTTCCATGGAACTGGTATTGCTTTGTCTAGAACAGGAGTGTCAAACTCATTTTGGTCCAGGGGCCATATCCAACCTACTTTGATCCCAAAGGGGCCGGATCAGAAAACTCAGGGCATATATACAGTGAACCCTCGCTGTATCGCGGTTCACTGTTCGCGGCCTCGCTGTTTCGCGGATTTTTTTTTTTTTTTCCCCCAATATTTTATATTGTGTAACTTTTTTTTACAGTGTAACATTCTGTCCTGCGCCCTGATTAGCTAAGAGACTAGACCAGGACTAAACCAGGTCTAAAGCAGGTCTAAACCAGGACTAAACCAGGTCTAAACCAGGACTAAACCAGGTCTAGACCAGGGATGGTGACGCAGGGTGGTAGGGACAGAGTCTCTGATTTCCTTCACGAGAGCGCCTGGGTGACAGGAGGTGTGGCCTTTGTTTACTTGCACGAGCCATGGAAGAGAGTGTGAGCCGGACAAATGGAAGAGCCAAGAATCAACATGGACGGGCCTGGCGCCTGGCCGCGCGGCGTCCGGGGGAGCCGCAGCGGGGAGAGCCACATTCGAGGGAGCCCGCAGCGGGGGGGAGGACACTCGCGCGCACAGAGGAGACAGTGGGTCTTTTCCCCTCATGAACCCGACCCCGTCCTAGAGAGCTGTGGAGTATTGGCGACGCATTGATAGCGGTCTGATTTTGGAGCCGGGGTGAAATGCAACCAACTCTTGTGAGCGCAGGTTGGTCTTACCTGGTCTTGTGGTGAGGACTGGTGCTCAGAGGCGTCTGTTAGCGGTTTGGCACTGTTAGCATTGGCTTGAGTCTTGCCCAAAATGATATCCAGGTCGCTTTCCACTCGACTTTCGCACATGGCATGGATATGTGGTACCAAAACAAACACACGTGTCCGCGCGCACGTGTCCGCGCGCACGTGTCCGCGCGCACGTGTCCGCGTGTCACGTGCCCCCCCCCCCACTATTAATATATTTTAATGAAAATCTACAAAAGTTTGAGTGTTTAAACAAGAGAAAAATGTTAATACCAGTCTCAGAAAGGTGTATAATGTGTCTGGTGAAGCGTTTTCAGCCTTAAAACATGTAGAATAATTGTAAAATATAAAATTGTCCTACTTCGCGGATTTCACTGATTGCGGGCTATTTCTGGAACCTAACCCCCGCGATAAACGAGGGTTCACTGTACCCCAAAAATAGCAATAAGTCCAAATATTTGTGCAGAGAAATGCAAATCTATTACAGAAGTCTTTTATATTTGATGAAATCTTTTTTTTTTTAAATATTATAATATTATGAACAACCTGAAAAAAGAAAAATGCGAAACGTATTTGACCAAATAAACTTTTGTCCAGTTGACAAATTGAATTTCTCCTGTTGCCGTGGATTCTACCTGGACAACTGAGGGATTCTACACACACATAAAAAAAAATGCAGTTTCAACACAAGCACACAGGTTTCCCATTCACCTCCATGAACAAATAGGAATTAGTCAATTTTTCTTGGAAAATCCTGCACTTGGCGTCCACTTTTCTCATTTTTGACATTTTGCTGATGAGGGTGTCACAGTCAACAGTCAAAACGATGGTCCTTTAAGAGCGTTTGGAAAGAGGCGAGTCTTCATTTGTGCTGCTCTGGTGGGAGGGGCCACGCACAGAGGCTCTGCAGACGCTGCTATGCTAAACTTCACAGAAAAGAGGCGCAGAAAATTACCAATATTTTAATAGAAAATTTAAATACAATTACAAAAATGTAATAGAAAATCAGCCAAGGGCCAGATTAAAGGTCTTGGAGGGCCGGATCTGGCCCCCGGGCTGCATGTTTGACACCCCTAGTCTAGAATGTTTCACAGTGCGGCATTTAACTCATCTTTAGCTGGTGACGCCATCAGGCCAAGTTACAGGTCAGATCTATGGAGAGGCGACTGTTAATCAAGGTATTTTTGTGGAACTGGAAAAAAGTTTAATGCCATACTGTGGAACATTCCAGGAAAAACAATAAAAGTTTTATATGACACAAAATGGACTCTTGTGAGTTTTAAGCCATGTTTTAATGTTGTTACCTCCTCAAAAGCAAAAGGAGAAATTCAGTTTGTCAACTGGACAAAAGTTTATTTGGTGGAATACTTAGACTTAGACTTAAACAAAACTTTATTGATCTTTATTGACTTTATTGATCAACAAGGGAAATTGTCGAATACGTTTCGCAGCTAATCCAAGCTGCTTCTTCAGTTCAGGTTTCTTTATTAGTCTCCACAAGGTAGAAATTTGACTTAGAGGTGAGGGAAGGATGCAGTACAGACAGAGAGAGACGTGCGACCAGAGCCTTTCTCCATGTCACCAGCAGAGCAGCGCCACATTAACAGAATGAAAAATACAGGACAACAGAGTAAAAATGCAATACAATCCATAACAATAGTCACATACAGATACGACGATACAGAGGAGCAGTTTTTACATTAGGTGTCTTTTTGTTTGGAATATTACGGGAGGGAGAGGGGAGGGTGCAGAGTGGAATACAGAAGAAATATTGACAAGCTGAGGCAGAGGTGGTGGACACTGTCTATATCTGCCTGAAGGGAGGAGCTAACTCCCTTCAGGCGGTACGGTGGCTGAGTGGCTCATGCTTCACAGCAAGAAGGTTCCGGGTTCGATCCCTGGGTCACCCGAGCCTTTCTGTGTGTGTTCTGTGTGGAGTTTGCATGTTTTCCCCATGTCTGGGGTTTCCTCCGGGCACTCCGGTTTCCCCCAGAAACCCAAAACCCAAAACCCAAAACATGCACCAGGTAAAATCCTCCAGCTGAGGTCCTGACCAAACCGAAGCAAGAAGATCATGGAGATGGTCCCCGGGTGCAGTAATGTGCTGCCCACTGCTCCTAATAACAGGATGGGTTAAATGCAGAGAAGAATTTCTCCTGTGTGAGATCAATAAAGTCACTTCTTCTTCTTCTTCTAACTACAATGAAATTGAAACTACCACACCTATTTGTTTACAGTTTCTGTTAGCAGGGATGAAAGTGCCCAGTCATGAGAGCCCCCGGAAAATGTTTTGACTTTGTGAAATTTGGAATTCTAGATGCTATATGTTTGCAATAAAGTTGAACTGTAAATCAAAGTACAAAAAAACCCCACATTTTATTAACAGGTACTAGTTGTATTTAAACATAAATTTTGATTTGTTTTTGCTTGGCACTCTTGCTCTTCTAATCAGAGGCACTGAGGAGGAGCTTATTCGCGCTATGAGCAGGAGGAGAGAGAGCCTGAAAAGGCGAGGAGCAGTGCGCTAAGTAGGGCACAGGCAGGTCGGATGTTTTATAAAGTTTAACCTGCTCTGTGATACACGCTGGGACGCAAAGGTACACACTGTTGCGAAAGAGCTGCGCGCGCTCACTTGCTCGTTCGGTGACGTGCGGTGTCCGCAGCTCCAGATGAGCACGCAGGCTTGCGCGTTTAATACGAGACACGTACTTTTGTTCTGAATTCCATTTTTCAAGGGACAGTTGGCAACCCTAAACACAACTATACATATATATATACACCCAAAATCTTTCTCAACGAATTTGCACAGATATAAAAAAAAAAAAAGACCTCGCGGCTGGAAAAAAAGCGGAGATCCACTAAAAGGCGGAACTCTTTCATCCCTGTGTTAGTGAGGTAAGCCTGTTCAATCTGCAGTGGGGGTGGAGTGTGGGGGTTTTAGCCATTCAGGACCATAATGGGTGTTTTCACACCTCTGGACCTGACCTGCTCCCCTATTGTTTTCTTTGTTTTGATTTAGGTTTGAGGATAGAGTTATAGATGGAGACAAATGATGTCTGACACCTCCATTTCTGTTCAAGGAAGGATTCTCTTTCTTGACAAAAATAGACTCTTTAATTCCCCTCAAACCAGTTCTTTTCTCTGGCCAAGATCTGTACCTCACTGTCCTCAAAGGAGACCTCCTCAAAAACCTCCTCAAAAACATGGATTCTGTGTTTTATTTCTTTCACACATGTTTGAGTAATTCTGCGTTATTGCGCTGTCTAAATCCGCCAAGTTCAAAACGCTCTGTTCCACCTTGTGATGTCATAAAGTGGTAGTTTTCAAATTAACAGCTACTTTTACCTTTTGTTTAGAATAGGCAATTCCAGGGCTGGAATGATCCAAATAGGTGCAGTGAAAGTGTTTGGGGACTAAAAACACAGTGGAGCACTTCCTGTATTACCTCATGACATCACAGAGTGTTTTCTGTTTGAGAGAAGAACGTGGTGCACTTGTAAGCTGAATTAAATATATTTTTGCTTGCTTAAAAATAACCTGATTTAGGAATGGGAAGACTGTAACAAAAATAATTTCGTTTAATTAAATAATAGAACCATTGCCAATACTTTATAATGAAATACACAGCTCAAGGGGACAACAGTTTACGTTGTGCGGCGTGGGAATTGAACCAAATTCAGGTTGTGAGCAAATACAAACGTGAGTGTGCGACTGACGGAGTGAGTTTGAGGTGAAGCGGGTTAGCTCAGGGCTCTGTGCGGAGGAATACTACAGTAAATATAGCATAAATATACACTACACCGCTTTGTAATGGCATGTTCTGAACCTCAGGCCGAAGCCAAAATCACACACAGCCGTTTCCGTGACAAATTTATATTTCTGTCAGCTCCCTAAGCGGCTCTGTGGATGTGTAGCTGCACTTCCCGGGACATAAGGTAAATACGGTTTATGATATTGCACACTGGTAGTTATCGCTTTGCCTTGAAAAACACATTTTTACTGTGTGAAAGTTTGCCTCTCCTTAGATCTGAAGTGTAAATTGGCCTGGTGGCGTCATCCGCTTTTCTCTATGGAGATGAATAAGTTTAATGCCATACTGTGGAACATGCAGGCAGAGCATTTAGACAAGCAGGTGAAAATGACACTGTGTGAATAGAGTTTGAGACAATTCTTTTGAACTGAACTGAAATGTTTACTTAATTTTGTGGCATTAAACCTTTTGTTAATATAAATTGTCATCGGAATGTTCAAAATGTAAAAATGGAGTCAAAATGAAGCAGACTTAATGTATTTTCAATGATTAACTGAATAACAGATCTAAATGCTAAAGGTTTTATGATGTTATGTCCAAAAATAAACAATAATTTTGAAATTTTCAAGGTGTACATAGTTAGAATTGCTTCTCTCTTAAGAAAGATGGGAAAAATACAATGTTCTAACTCAGGGGTCGGAAACCTTTACCACTCAAAGAGCCATTTGGACCCGTTTCACACAGTAAATAAAACAGTGGGAGCCACAAAACCCTTTTGAAATTTAAAATGAAATAACACTGCATATAACGGCTTTTTTGCCTTTGTGCCATAGAATTAAATTTTGAAAATGAATGAACTAAAATAAAATACATTTTAATTAAATACAGTGGTCCCTCACTATATCGTGGTTCACTTTTCGTGGCCTCGCTGTTTCGCAGATTTTTTTATTCCAATTTTTTTTAATAGTGTTTCAAGGCGCATTTCTGCGTCCTGATTGGCTAAGGGACTGTAGACCTTTGCAGATTCGTCAGTCATTCTCCTCCGTGTCTCCTGTACAGAATGTGTTCAGTTTGCCAGATTTATATAAATGTTGGATCACAGTGTGACTCTGAAGTGCTGTATGTTTGCAAGTTTTCTCCCCGACAAAACCCGCCACAGTGAAGCGGTCATAAGAACTGTGAAATACACACGAAATACACTTTGGTTTCGTTCTATAATACTGTGCTTTTTTGTTGAAAATCTATGAAAGTTTGAGTGTTTAAACAAGAGAGAAATGTGAGAAAACGTTAATTCCAGTCTGAGACACCCTTAAAACATGGAGAATAATTGTAAAAAATAAATCTGACGACTTAGCAGATTTCGCTTGCCGTGGGTTATTTTTAGAACGTAACCTCCGTGATAAACGAGGGACCGCTGTACTGAGCCGCATCAGAGGGATCAAAGAGCCGCATGTGGCTCCGGAGCCGCGGGTTGCCGACCCCTGATCTAACCTTTAAATTGTATTTGAGCTTCACAAAAAGTACAATTTATAATGAGATGTGTAATATACTGTATCTGTAGATGAAGTGTGTATTTGGCTAAAAATTTCAGTTCAATACAGTTCAATTGTGCAGTAAAACCTAAAAATCTGGAATTTTCTTTTTTTTTAGGTTTGCTTTAATTTCTTCTTAAACTAACAGATAAACAGATAACACAATTGTAAATGCATTTAATTTAAATGTTTAAATGGATAATATTAAATGTTATACAGTATTCTGAGTTCTGGTTTGCTTTTGGGTCCAACATCCATGCTTTTTAACATTAGAATGTTCAAAATTTCAAAATGGAGTCAAAATGAAGCAGACTTAATGTATTTTCAATGATTAACTGATGAACAGATCTATAATGTTAAAGGTTTTATGACGTTATGTCCAAAAATAAACAACAATTTTGAAATTTTCAAGATGTACACAATAGTTACTTAATACAAAATACAGTGTTCTAACCTCAAAATTGTATTTGAGCGTCACAAAAAGTACAATTTATGATGAAATGTGTAATATATGTGTACATGTATCTGTAGATGAAGTGACTGTAGTTAGCTCACATTTTCTGTTAAACAGTAGTGCATTAAAACCTAAAAATCTGGAATTTTCTTTTTTTTTTTTAGTTTAAATCATAATCTCTCCTTAAATTAACAGATAAAACAATTGTAAATGCTTTTCATTTTTCATATGTTGTGATATTCTGAGGTTTAATCTGAGTTTCCACATTAAAATCACATTATACTGTATTCCACTTCACTTTTGCCTCCAGCTGCCTCCATGTCGGAATCCAGAATGTTTTTGTTTACACAATTTTAAAGGGTCTGTAAAAGCATCCATAACGAAAACCATGCTTTAGTTTATTATTCTTACATACTCTAGCTTTAATTGAACACCGTGCCTGTAATTTCTATCTAGATTTGTATAGATTATTTGTTTTTGTATAGTTTTTTCTGCACATTTTTTCACTGCGCTCCAAAAATACCTCATTAGACTCCTCAGTTTTCCCAATATCCGTCAGTGATACAGTCATAGTCACAGGATTTTCCCAGTACTTTTTATTTTCTGGGCCTTACTCAGTCTGAGCTGGACCCAGAGACAAAGGTACTGCACTGTGGTCTCACGGGGTTTAAAACGGACATGACTCAGACGCACAGAGGAAGAAGTGTCACGGCCGCCGCTGGATTAGACACGCCATCTGTGAATCATCCGATGTGTACGAAAGGAAAAGTGAGCGGAGGTCAGGTGTTCCAGGCGAGATGCAATGAAGACGCAGTTAGTTAATAGCGGTCCTTTAAACTACAGGTTTCAGATCTAAAACTGTAACATAATCTGAACTGTGATTAGAAAATGCCAAGGTTATTTTTATTAGGCTGTGCATTCACACCCACAAAGTCCAGAAAGTCGGAATTCTCAGGTGGAATTTGCTGTTTAAAGGGCTCATATTGCGCTATTTTGTGATGTTATAATGTTTTTTCTTCATCAAAAACATATTTGGAGTTGTGTTTTGTTTCATTCACACATTTTTAACACACAAATCCTGCATTTTCTATCAAACTGAAAACCTTGTCATGTCACGTGATAATACAGGAAGTGCTCCACTAGGTTTTTAAACTCCATACGCCTTCACTAGAACCGTTTTGATAACTTTCTACTAAACAAACATCACAAGGTGGAACAGAGCATTTTGAACTCTGGAGATGGAGACAGACTAATGCAGTGGTGAAAGTAAAGCGGTGCGCACCGGAACGCAGCACCGGTATAAAATTCACAGCCGGTACGCAGCACCGCTAAGAGAATATGGTTATTGGTGGCCAAAACCCACATTTGAAAAAAAAAGTAAGGTGCGCTATTTAAGTAGAAAACACAAACAACCACACTATGCCATTCGAGAATAACTGAAAGCTACCCGAAACTCTCGTGCAGAGATATCTGCAGTCTGTTAAGCAAGGATTGTCCAAACTTATCTGACTGTAGCCGTGAAAGTAGCCTAAACCATTGTGAGGCGGTGCTGCGCACTGGTAGAAGATTTAAGGCCGGCGTGCTGCCTGCACCTGTAAGAGAGGGTTTATGCTGACTAAAAAATATGAAATAATTAAGTATATTTAAAAAGTTATTTATCTATGAATAAGGTGTAAAACATAAAAAAAAAACAAAAAAAAAACAAAAACGTGTAAAACGAGTGTTTAAAAAAAAAAAAAAACGGTAAAGTGATGCACTGGACATTATAGCACCTGTAAGAAATGAAAACTACTTTCACCACTGGACTAATGTAAATATAAATTATATTTTTGGTTTGGTTGGTTTCACACCAATCAAAACAGGCCAAATTTTCAATGCAATAAATCCTTTAAAATCCTCTGTCATCAGAATGTTAAACATTTCAAAAAGGAGTCAAAATGAAGCAGACTTAATATATTTTCAATGATTAACTGATGAACAAATCTAAATGTTAAAGGTTTTATGATGTTATGTCCAAAAAGTAACAACAATTGTTAAATTTTCATGGTGTACACAGTAGTTACTTTGCTTCTCTGTTGAGAAAGATGGAAAAATATAGTGTTCTAACCTCATAATAAATTGTGTAGAATCCCTCAGTCGTCCAGGTCCAAATAAAATTTCTCCTTTTGCCATGGATTCTCCATGGATTCTCCATGGCAAAAGGAGAAATTTTATTTGTCAACTGGACAAAAGTTTATTTGGTCATCCAAGCTGCTTCTTCAGTTCTTCAGCCTCAAAAAGTACAATTTATGATGAAATGTGTTACATACATGTATCTGTAGATAAAGTGCCTGTAGTTGGCTCATATTTTCTGTAAAAAAAAAAAAAGTTGTGCAGTAAAATCTAAAAATCTGGAATTTTATTTTTTTAATTTTTTTTTATTAACAGATAACAATAGTAAACAACAATAATATAATACAACAATAATGTAATAATGTATAACAATAATAAAGGATTACTCAAACATGTGTAAATGAAACAAAACACAACTCCAGGCATGTTTTTGATGAGGTAATAATATTGCGTAATATAGGACTTTAATTTTCAGATTACACACTTGTTGACCTGGTTTATGGTTCATATCGCTGTAATTACTGGGTCTATTCATGTGAAACAAAAACCTATCACAAAGTTCAATATCTCTGTTCAATTTCAGAAGTTCATAATTTGCTCCATGCAGGATTTCCATGGATACAGAAAAATTATGATGCTGCTAATTTTATTAATGGCCACTGCAGTCCACTCAGTTAATCAAAGGTTTTCACTACTCAGAATCGAAGTGGATGGTGTTGCATTTGGTCGTCGTAAAGATGGGGTACTAGATTTTCAAAATAGGTGTTTAAGTCTGTCTACTTCAGTAATTTACAGTTTTTTTTCTACAGTTGCAGTGAGGCAGAGTGGACTTTCCTCACCATAGATTTCATAAAGAAGTGCACGTCACCCATACCGCCCGGCTCCAGTCAAATGAAGCTCAAAATGCTGGCAGTTATGGGGCTAATTTGGCGCTGCGTTCCATATTAGGAGTAGGAATTTATTTACGGTCAAAACAGCCAAATAAAAACACCAGGATTATGTAGAGAGGGTTAATATGAATATGAATTTTAAGACCAAATGACAAGCAGTTACAGAGAGAGGGGTGGCGGTTTTTCAGCGTAAAGTCAATTGGAACCAGAAACAATGGAGCTGGAAGTGCCCCCATGCTCACTTCCTATTTGAAACACAGACATACAGCTATGGAAAAAAATAAGATACCACTGCAAAATGATCAGTTTTTATGATTTTACTACTTATAGGTATGTGTTTAGGCAAAAGGAACATTTTTGTTTGAGTCTATAAACTACTGACAACATTTCCCCCAAATTCCAAATAAGAGCAGGGGTGTCCAAACTTTTTTCATCAGGGGCCACATCTAAACACAGACGATGCAGAGGGCCGATTGGAGGCCATAGACTGGTGCTCAGTACAGTCAATAACTGAAATATATGCATGTTTAAAGATCCCATGACATGGTACTTCTTGATGCTTTTATATGGCGCCTTAATGGTTCCCTAATACTGTAAATGAATCCTTCAAAGTCAAGCCTCAGTGCATGAGAGAGCCCCATGAAGACAGTCAGAGTCATAAATATGTCTCTGAAACACTTGGGCGTTGTTGCTTGAATGCAAATGAGAAGGACAGAGACAGGCCAGTGCAGTGGGTGAGGGTGTGGCCATATACTCCGCTGTTTCCGGGTTTAGTGGTGCGCTGTGCACTGGCTCCACTTCCGTGTTTTAAGAGCAGAGGAAGATATGAGACGCTTTCCATATAAAAAAAACACATTTCCACAGAAAATAAAATTAAACCACTGCTGTTTCAGAGGTTCGGAGGCTCGGATAAAGGACATCCGAGCCTGGAAACACTCTCATGTGTCTCCAGGTAAATAAAAAAAAAACGCATCTCGCATTTCGTAGCTCCTTCGTGGTCCAAACTCTCTGGGCGTGATTTCCAGAGACGGTGGGTAGACATCCAAAGGTGGAAACTTTTCCGCGAGTGTGACGTCAGAAAGTTCCCTTGTTCAGAATCGCCAGTTTGGGCTGTCTTTTTTTCAAATGTGGAAAAGGATCGCAAATGCTCAGTTTACACATTTCGCAACTTTTAGCCATGGGGGGGGGCCCTAAACAGGGTAGGGGAGCTCAAATTAACGTTCAAAAACCTCAGAAAGTAAAAATTTCATGCCATGGGACCTTTAATACGTTAGAATGAGCTATCAGTCCTTTATTCATGCTAAGATCCTCAAAACCACACAATAAATAATAAATATTGTCTTATGAAGGTAGATTTTCAAAAAACTGGCAGTCAAAATTCTGTTCAAGGTCATTTGGGCCAATTCACCTGGAAGCCTGAGGGCCAAGAAAAATTTAGCTGAGGGCCGCATTTGGCCCACGGGCCATAATTTGGACATGCCTGGTTTAGAGCATTTATTTGCAGAAAATGACAAATGGTCAAAATAACAAAAAAGATACATGTTTTCAGACCTCAAACAATGCAAAGAAACAAGATGAAATTCATTTTAAAACAACATAATACTAATGTTTACACTTAAGAAATGTTCAGAAATCAATATTTGGTGCAATAACCCTTATTTTTAATCACAGATTCCATGCGTCTTGGCATGCTCTCCACAAGTCTTTCACATTGTTCTTGGGTGACTTTATTCCACTCCTGGTGCAAGAACTGAAGTAGCTCAGCTTTGTGTTTGTGTTGGAATTCAACAGACGCTGGAATGGAATGGCTGTAATACATGTAGAGATGCTGATTTCAGAAAAAAAAATGCAGTGGTCTCTTATTTTTTTCCAGAGCTGTATGTTATATTTTAATAAAATAAATACATAAATGCCCCCCAAAACATAATACATTTAGTCCCTCCTGTCGCTCTGATATTGAACCATTACTGATACACGGCTGTTTGGGATAGTCATAATCAGTTATCTCCACATGGTTCACATCTAGCAAACTCTCTGATTGGATAAAATGCTTCTGTAGTTGGTTCCTTGTGGCTGTCACCAACAAATTCCTATTAAAATGTAAAGATAATATCATTCAGTCTCAGTTTTCACACAAATAGCAGCTTTTACAATGTACTGTCCGGAGTAAGGGGTGTTTTCTTGTTATGTACAGACCCTTTAACCTTCAAATTACACACTTATAGCTGCTCTTTTTGTCCAAACTAAAGAAACGCCACATCCCCTTCATCACGCTGCTACGTTTTTCCTTCTCTTTTTTCACAAATGAGCCACAGAACGCTTGTTTTTCTCTGGGCGACGCTGGTTCACTCTGCACCAAAGCCCTGGAGGTTTGAGGCTACAGCTCAGTACAATGCAAGGACGATGGAGGGATGGGGAGAAGGTAGAGACGGGAGAGGATACAACGAGGCAATTTAGCAATGCTGAATAGAAATGAGGATGATTATGTAGTTTTACGACAATTTAGTTTACTGAAAAGACGTCGCTTCTCTCTCTGTAACTGCTGCTCTCAGGCTCCTCATTTTGGTCTTAAAATGTTGGTATTAACCCGCTCGATATGATCCTTCCAAGCACTTGAATGAATTCCTATTCCTAATATGAAACTTGCTCCAAAATTCTCCAAATTCAGCCCTGGAGCCGAACGCTACAGGTGACGTCACACTCCCTTAGTCCACTTCTTTATCTTTACAATATAGCATAGAAATGAAATATAAAACTAGCAAAATGATGGCTACCTTTAGGACAATTGGATGAGCTGTGCTGAGTTATATCAAAATTGTGATAGAGACTTGAAATGATAAGAATTGGTATTATGGATGCATAGGGCAGGGCTTGTCAGCTCAAATCGCTGTTGGAGATGCGATATAGAGTGGTAGCATAATTCTTATGTTCTTCTCATGCTCTAAAATGAATACCTATCGGGGGAAAATTATAACAAAAATGAGTAAAGTTTTAGGAGTGAATATTCTCGCTAATCCAGCCCATCTTAAACCAAGTCGATTTAAAAGAAAACTACAGTTATAACAAGGCAACGTGGGTAAAAGTCGCCCTAACTACAGCAAAGAGAGTGATACTGAAGTACTGGAAGACCCCCGAGATCCCCACAAAACAAAACGGTTTACAACTCTGTCTGAGACTGCCTGCCATGAGCGACTTATAGATAAGATTAACGGAAAACTACAACTATTCAGTGAGATTTGGGAGCCCTTTTTTACTGAATAACCCTAAAGATTATATCTAGAGGAAACTAAAGTATTGGCTGGCCGGGGGTGGGGTGGGAGGGGATAATAGGGGCACACAGGGTAAAAAAACAAAAAAAACAAAACTGAAATAGGCACTGCGATGTTTTGAATTAAATACAGTGGTCCCTTGCTATATCGCGATTCACTTTTCGCTGCCTCGTTGTTTCGCAGATTTTTTTATTCACATTTTTTTTATAGTGTATCAACATGCATTGTGTTCTGCGTCCTGATTGGCTAAGGGACTGTAGACCTTTGCCGATTCATCGGTCATTCTCCTCCGTGTCTCCTGTACAGAATGCGTTCAGCCAGATTTATATAAATGTTCGATCGCAGTGTGACTCTGAAATGCTGTATGTTTGCAAGTTTTCTCGCTGTCAAAACCCACAATGTCGATGAAACGTTCTCAAATATAATCGAAGGTGGCATGTCTGTTTATAAGAATCTTCTTGCCCAAAAGAAAAAAGAGCGCCAACAACTACTCATAACCATGTTCTTCACTTGGAAAAAGACGCCTGCACCGAGGCGAAGCGGCACCAGGACGAAGAGGCACAGAATCAGATTAAGAATCAGAAAGGTTTTATTGCCATATGTTTGAACATGTTCACAACATTAGGAAATTGCTTCGGTACTTGGAGCGGAATAAAATAGAATAAAATAAAGTAGAAAACTTAAATTAACAAATTTACAAGAATACAAGAATATAACAGTGCAGGTGCAGGTAATCAGACTCCCCAGGGTTTCGCAAGCATTTTTTGTGATTGTTGCGGGCTAAAATGTCTGAATTTGTGGGAGCTTTTCCAAAAAGTTGTGATGAAAGTTGCAGTGCTTTTAAGGTTTTTGTTGCGATTTTGTTGCAGGAGGAAGTGAAAGTTGCGATGAATAATTGCGATTTTCCCTTTTTGTAATTAAAATTGAGTAATATTTTGAATACTGAGTTATTACTGACAAAGAATAATACAAAGACACAGAGATCACAGATGTGGTCCTAAAACAACCTTACCAAAATCGAAAATAAATTACTACTAGGAGGGGAACTGTTTCGCGCGGTCTTTTGCTGTTATTTTTGTGGGCAGGTGGCGCCGCACATGTTTCTTTGCCATTAGAAGTCGTGTCCCAATTCCCAGAGTGCGCGGCTCGGAGCGTGGGCTGAAGGGCATGTGCGTCACACTTTTCGACAGTACACCGGCGCGACGACTGCTGTCCCACTTCTTTTTTGTCCCATGCGCAGTTAACACGTGGTCCGAAGACCGCAGTCGTTAAGCGGTCCGCGGACTGGAGTCGGGGCTGAGCAAGTGTGCACCGCCTTGACCGCAGTCTGAGCCCCCTTCGGGCCGCGCTCCGAGCTGTGCGCTCTGGGAACTGGGACACGGCCGCAGTTTCGTTTTGTCACACGGAAGTAAGGCAGAAGGAAGTTGGTCGGCGTTCAATACGTCGCCGATGATTGGTCAAAATTAATAAAAATTGCGGGAATGTTGCGGCGATTGGTCAAAATTGCAACACCGCCCTGAATTCACGGGGATTGGCTGAAGTTGCGTTGAAGTTGCAAATCGCAACATCGCAAATTCCTGGAGGGTCTGGGTAATGATCAGGTGCAAAAAAATCCAGCACAGGGTCATGTGACTGACACAGAGCAGGGGGGTGGGGGTTATGTGACTGACACAGAGCAGGGGGGTGGGGGTTATGTGACTGGCATAGAGCGGGGGGTGGGAACCGTCCCAGTGTTCAGAGGAACTGTGAAAAACACGCAATATGTTTAGGGCCTGAAAACAAGTTTGGATCTTTGGTTTCATTTGTTGAAAATCTACGAAAGTGTAAACGAGTGTTTAAACAAGAGAGAAATTTGAGAAAATGTTAATGCCAGTCTGAGAAAAGTGTAGAATGTGTGTGGTGAGGCGTTTACAGCCTTAAATGAATATTAACGTTTTTACAATCTGAACCTTATTTCGTTAATAAAACAACATCATGTATTCACCCATTGTACTTTGGTGTCATTTGGAGCATTTCCGGAGATTTTGTAGTTTAGCGATATCCGTAACGTGAGTGCTCGGGGCCGGCGATTGCAGTCACCAAATAACACAAACTTTAGCACTTTTCAAATCACAGAAGCTCAATGTTAGTCTGCACTTTCGCTGGAGTCAAAAGTGGCCTGTAATACGATATCCATCCATGTTTTCATTGGATGACGAGGACAGTGTTCATGCGCGCATTCACAGCTGATTTGCAGATAACACGACGCTCTCAGCTCTCAGCTACAGTCATAAACATCTCCGCTTGAGAAAACCCGAAATGGTGCGAACATGCATTTATCCCGGTTGTGAAAACCAAATGACAGCTTGGACGAAGTTGAGTTTTCACAGGCTTCCTCATCACAATCCGGAGTTATTGAAGCTGTGGCTAGTTGCTTTGAGAATGGACCCAAACACAAAAACATGGATGGATATTGTATTACAGGCCACTTTTGACTCCAGCGAAAGTGGAGACTAACATTGAGCTTTTGTCATCTGAAAAGTGCTTAAGTTTGTGTTATTTGGTGACCGCAATCGCCTGCCCCGAGCACTCACGTTACGGATATCGCTAAACTACAAAATCTCCGGAAATGCTCCAAATGACACCAAAGTACAATGAGTGAGTACATGACGTTGTTTTATTAACGAAATAAGGTTCAGATTGTAAAAACGTTAATATCCCTTTAAAACATGTAGAATAATTGTAAAATATAAAGCTGACAACTCTGCGGATTTTGCCTATCGCGGGTTATTTTTAGAACGTAACCCCCGTGATAAACGAGGGACCACTGTATTGGAAAAAAAAAAAGAATTGGTATTATGGAGGTTGTATTAAATGAACGCAAAATCAGCTGTAAAGAACTTGTGGCAAGAATGGCTTGAATGTTGCAGTCACTTATCAAAAATAATATTGTATAATCAATATGTTGGAATCTTACAGGGACAATAGGAGGGATAGTTATCTATAAGGCAAAAGGGACGATCGTAAGAACATTTTGACTGTTTTCCAATCAAAAATTGCATTGCAGTTTATAGACGTTTGTTTATAGATAAGAATTGCTAAATAAAATAGGGTAAGAACAAAGGTACATGGGAATCACACATGAAAGATGGACGATTTGCTGACTTTGCTGATCAAGATCGAATTGAGAGGTGAATATAAAATGGTATACACTTCTTAAACAGCTCATATTATCAATTTTCTGATCAATTAAAATGGTGTTTCCTCATCAGAAACACACCCGGGATTGTGTTTTGTTTCATTCACTTATGTCTAAATGACTAACACAGGTCTAAACCAGGACTAAACCTGGTCTAAACCAGGACTAAACAGGATTAAACCAGGACTAAACCAGGACTGAACAGGACTAAACCAGGACTAAACCAGGACTAAACCAGGACTAAACCAGGACTAGACCAGGACTAAACTAGGACTGAACAGGACTAAACCAGGACTAAACCAGAGCTAAACCAGGACTAAACAGGACTGCCTGCCTGCTGCCCATCCCTAAACCAGGTCTAAACCAGAACTGAACAGGACTAAACCAGGAGTGAGGCAGTAAACCAGGACTAAACCAGGTCTAAACCAGGTCTAAACCAGGACTAAACCAGGACTGAACAGGACTAAACCAGGACTGAACCAGGACTAAAACCAGGACTAAACCAGGTCTAACCCAGGTCTAAACCAGGACTAAACCAGGTCTAAACCAGGACTAAACCAGGACTGAACAGGACTAAACCAGGACTAAACCAGAGCTAAACCAGGACTGAACCAAGACTAAACCAGGACTAAACCAGGACTGAACAGGACTAAACCAGGACTAAACCAGGACTAAAACCAGGACTAAACCAGGTCTAAACCAGGTCTAAACCAGGACTAAACCAGGACTAAACCAGGACTAAACCAGGACTAAACAGGACTGCCTGCCTGCTGCCCATCCCTAAACCAGGTCTAAACCAGAACTGAACAGGACTAAACCAGGACTGAGCCAGTAAACCAGGAATAAACCAGGGCTAAACCAGGTCTAAACCAGGTCTAAACCAGGACTAAACCAGGTCTAAACCAGGTCTAAACCAGGACTAAACTAGGACTGAACAGGACTAGACCAGGACTAAACCATTACTAAACCAGGACTGAACCAGGACTAAACCAGGACTAAACCAGGACTAAACCAGGACTAAACCAGGACTGAACAGGACTAAACCAGGACTGAACCAGGACTAAAACCAGGACTAAACCAGGTCTAAACCAGGTCTAAACCAGGACTAAACCAGGACTAAACCAGGACTAAACCAGGACTAAACAGGACTGCCTGCCTGCTGCCCATCCCTAAACCAGGTCTAAACCAGAACTGAACAGGACTAAACCAAGACTGAGCCAGGACTAAAACCAGGACTAAACCAGGACTAAACTAGGACTGAACAGGACTAAACCAGGACTAAACCAGTACTAAACCAGGACTGAACCAAGACTAAACCAGGACTAAACCAGGACTGAACAGGACTAAACCAGGACTGAACCAGGACTAAAACCAGGACTAAACCAGGTCTAAACCAGGACTAAAACCAGGACTAAACCAGGACTGAACAGGACTAAACCAGGACTGAACCAGGACTAAAACCAGGACTAAACCAGGACTAAACCAGGACTAAACCAGTACTAAACCAGGACTGAACCAAGACTAAACCAGGTCTAAACCAGAACTGAACAGGACTAAACCAGGACTGAGCCAGTAAACCAGGAATAAACCAGGGCTAAACCAGGTCTAAACCAGGTCTAAACCAGGACTAAACCAGGTCTAAACCAGGTCTAAACCAGGACTAAACCAGGACTAAACCAGGACTAAACTAGGACTGAACAGGACTAAACCAGGACTAAACCAGTACCAAACCAGGACTGAATCAAGACTAAACCAGGACTAAACCAGGACTGAACAGGACTAAACCAGGACTGAACCAGGACTAAAACCAGGACTAAACCAGGTCTAAACCAGGTCTAAACCAGGACTAAACCAGGACTAAACCAGGACTAAACAGGACTGCCTGCCTGCTGCCCATCCCTAAACCAGGTCTAAACCAGAACTGAACAGGACTAAACCAGGACTGAGCCAGTAAACCAGGAATAAACCAGGACTAAACCAGGTCTAAACCAGGTCTAAACCAGGACTAAACCAGGTCTAAACCAGGACTGAACCAGATCTAAACCAGAACTGAACAGGACTAAACCAGGTCTAAACCAGGACTAAACCAGGACTGAACAGGACTAAACCAGGTCTAAACCAGGTCTAAACCAGAACTGAACAGGACTAAACCAGGACTGAGCCAGTAAACCAGGAATAAACCAGGACTAAACCAGGTCCAAAATAGGTCTAAACCAGGACTAAACCAGGTCTAACCCAGGACTGAACCAGGTCTAAACCAGAACTGAACAGGACTAAACCAGGTCTAAACCAGGTCTAAACCAGGACTAAACCAGGACTGAACCAGGACTAAACCAGGACTAAACCAGGTCTAAACCAGGACTAAACCAGGACTGAACAGGACTAAACCAGGACTAAACCAGGACAAAACCAGGACTGAACCACCCTGTTATTCTTTGTAGATCTCACTTTTTTCAGTTCTAAATTGTAGCTTGAATTTATTTTTAAACATCATGGGGAGTGAGTAGAACATTACCACATTCTAAAATCTGAAAGAGCACAAATAAAACACATCGCATTCATGTGTTCAAAACGTTCACATTTGCAGTGCTCCCTGCAGTGCTGCCTGCCTGCTGCCCATCCCCCCGTGCAGAGCAGAGGCTGGTGGGGGAGGGTTGGTTTCTCTGTTTCTGTGAAGCTGAGTAAACAGCTGCTCTTGAGCCAGCACGGCGTTGAAACAAGCCCGGCCAAGAGCTCCACATCCGAGTAGATTCTAATGCGCGGTCACGTAAAGAACCAGGGGCTAAACGTGAACCGAATCGCACAAAGAAAGAAGAGCCTACAACTGTGTGCACAAGCTGCTCATGTGCTATTGTGCTGATGTTTGAGGAGTCCTGGGGTAGTAAAGCGTGAAAACTGAAATGCTAAAACTTGTTTGAGGGGGGAAATGCAATTCTGAATGACCAAGCATGTTCTGATGTTGCTGATAACCATGAAAAATCATTTGTAAGGCATAATTTAAAATGCTCTTTTATGGAGCGGGGGTAATAATATCACCATGGAAACACACAGGCGGTAGACCCTCCAACAGAAAAGGTACAAAGTGCATCTTTAACAATAAAAATATCTTGGTCTACCTTAGTTGGAGAATTGTACTTACAGTATTGTGCATATTTTTGGAAACCGAAATCCACCCAGACAAATACGGAGCCCATAAAAGCTCACAGAAAATCTTTTTTAGGGGGTGTCAGTAAAGCGTGCGCTCACTTTGCAAAGTGTGTCCTCGTTTTGTGAAATTGCGTCCTCATTTTATTAAGTCGCGTCCGTGTAAATAGAGCGTGCGCTCGTTTACCTAAATCGTGGAGTCGTCTTACTAAAACTGTGTGCTCGCTAAAATTGAGTCGTGCCCACGTTATAAACCTCATGAGCACAATTTACTAAAGCGTGGCCACGATTTCAAAACGAGCACACATTTTATACATCTCGTGTACACATTTTGAGCAAATTTAAACAAGAGCACGTTTTAGATAGACGAGGGCACGACTTCATACAGCGAGCGCACGATTTAGTAAACCAGGGTGCACGATTTAGGTAAACGAGCGCATGATTTAGTAAACTGAGAGCACGCTCTACTTACACAAATGCGCAACTTAATAAAAGGATGGCAGGCTTTGCAAAGAGTGCACGCTTTCTTGCCACCCCTCAAAAAAGATTTTTTTCCTGAGTCCTCCTGGGTTCCGCAGACAAACATGCAAACATGGAAGAATAATAAAATATGAAGGTGAACCCAAGACTGAAAAATGGCTTCATCCACCAAACTGTCAGGATGCTGCCCTCCCTCCCCCAGTGACCAGGGTTGGGAGGGTTACTTTAGAAATGTATTCTGGTACAGTTTCTATTTACCCCTTAAAATATGTATTCAGTAACGTAATCCAACAACCATAATATTAATGTCATTTATCTTGAATAATTTCAAGTACTTTTGGATGACTTTAACGCCAAATATCCCATAACAACAAGAAAACAATAGCATTTTGTGCATTATAAAAGAAATTGAGGAAAGCTAATTTAAACAGTAGCTTATAGCCCTACAGTGAAAGTGCACAAGTCTTGACCACATAGTACAGTTTATTAAGAAAAAAAATCCCCTTGTCTTCTTTAAAAATAAAATAATGTTGAAATTTCCGCCTGCTAAATGCGTTCTTCTGGGTCGAAGCCATGCCAGTTGTAAGTGTGCGCACGTGTCTGTACGACAGTTTGTTCTGATTTCCCTCTGATCTCCAGCTTTAAATGAAAAACTTAAATAACATAAAATGCTTTCAGATTGTAATCCTGCTAAATAATCCCCATTTTCACTAAATGTACCTGTAATCTGAGTACGTCTTCTTTCCTTATAACTGTTGCGGAATAAGTAACTGACACTGCTGCTCAAATGACACTGACACTGCTGCTTAAATAACACTGACACTGTTGCTTAAATGACACTGACACTGCTGCTTAAATGGCACTGACACTGCTGATTAAATGGCACTGACACTGCTGATTAAATGTCACTGACACTGCTGCTTAAATGACACTGACACTGCTGCTTAAATGACACTGTCACTGGAGCTTAAATGATACTGACACTGCTGCTTAAATGACACTGACACTGCTGCTTAAATGGCACTGCTGCTTAACTGATACTGACACTGCTGCTTAAATGGCACTGCTGCTTAAATGGCACTGGCACTGCTACATAAATTATACTGACACTGCTGCTTAAATGACACTGCTGCTTAAATGACACTGACACTGCTGCTTAAATTACACTGCTGCTTAAATGACACTGACACTGCTCCTTAAATGACACCATTTGAACTTTATTATTACGCTACACATTTTGTGTTTTACCTATTTGTGTTATATACAAGTTTACTGTACTTTTGCTACAGTTTTCGTGATGTTTTAGTCATGGTGTTTATTGTCTTGTTTATCAGATGTTTTATGTTCACTGTGGGCCTAGGGGGCGCTGCAATTTCAAATTCTGTGTGTGCAACCTGTACGCATGGTTTTTGACAATAAAGCTGACTTTGAACTTTGAAGATGCCGTCGTATTGTTCTCAATGGCCCGTGTTCTTTTCTCTTCTGCATCACTTACTACTACTTACTACTTAGAACATTTTTTACACAATTTTTTTCTATACAGTACTGTGTTATAAATATCCTGCTGTGTTGTATAGTGTAAATCCTACTTAAATTCAGTCTCATTGTGAGCATGTATATGTAAATTGTACGTGTGAATAGTGACAATAAAAGGCATGTATTCTATTTCCTCAATTAGGGCTAGTGCGTCCCACCCGTGTAATGTCAGTAACGTGCACAGTGTGGTCAGTTTTGAGTTTTGAGCTAAATCTTATGAAGCAAACTTTTAAGAGATTTGAGCATGTAAATAATTAAAAAGTTCATGTTGTAAAAATAGAAAAGAATCCCTACAATCTGACCTTTGTGAAAGCTGTGGATGCCCTGTCAGCCAAACACGAGCAGTTTGAATTCCCAGAAAAATACATTGGGAGAATTCCGTCTGGGCTGGAGTGCCGGGAACTGCAGTACCTGGAACGTGGAACGGGCACTAGTCGATGGCGCCCCGGGACGGAGGGGGGGGGGTGACTTATCCAGTTCTTATTATAGATCCATAATCGAAATGTTCTTGCTGTAACATGAGCGCGAGCTGCTCATCCGCTGAACCTCCACAGTCACGGTGGATGGTCTTTGGCAGTTCTGTATGTTCACATGGAGATATTATTACTCCCACTCCAGGAACGTTACATACTTGCTTCACAAATTACACATTATGTTTTATGGTTTTCATCGGCCCCTCCTTGAGCCGCCACCTTAACGTGGTGGAGGGGTTTGAGTGCCCGAATGATCCCGGGAGCTATGTTTGCCTTGGGTGACCCTGGTAGGGTCACCCAAGGCAAACAGGTCCTGGGGGACGGGTCAGACTAAGAGCAGTTCAGAAGCCCTTATGATGAGTTCAATAACAAGGCCAGATAGAGCGTTTAAGAGCGGAGGCCCCAGGGAAGACCCAGGACGCGCTGGTGGGACTATGTGTCCCGGCTGGCCTGGGAACGCCTTGGGGTCCCCCCGGAGGAGCTGGAGGAAGTGTCCGGGGTGAAGGAGGTCTGGGCGTCTCTGCTTAGACTGTTGCCCCCGCGACCCGACCCCGGATAAGCGGAAGAAAATGGATGGATGGATGGATGGATGGATGGTTTTCATCGGTAATAGAACCTGCTCGCTCATTCTCATTCTCATTCATTGAGAATGAAAGAACAAGTTGAACATTGTGTGTAAAGTTAGATTAAAAGGATCAGAGCTTGACTGAAGATGACGTGAACATAGAGAAAACAAGTCACGTAGATTTTAAAAAATATATGTTTTACGGAATTACAGTAGGCTAATACAAAAATGTGTACCGTAGAAACAAACAGGAGAATGCAGAAGAGGTTAGGTCTAAAATTGTGAGGAAGAGCCAGTCGTTTCCTCTGAAATGGTGGTCATTGACATAACATGGCTTTGGCTTTTACAGCAGACGGAGCCACACCCACGTTCTACACAAGAGAAGTGTGGAGTTTGTGGAAATGAACCACCAAACCATCTGTAATCTGCAGGTTTAACGTTGGACAAACACACTGCTTTAATAAAAACATTTAAAACAGTACAAGATCTTAATGGAAAAGCATCATTGTGAACCCATACAGCCCAAGTGTTTGTTACTCAGTGTTTAATCATGCTTTTAATTCCTTATGGTAAATGAAAATTTAACCAGAACTAGACCAGATTTAACCCAGGACTGAACCACGTTTAACCCAGGACCAAACCAGGTCTAACCCAGGACTGAATCAGGTCTAACCCAGGACTAAATCAGGTCTAACCCAAGACTGAACCAGGTCTAACCCAGGAACGAACCAGGTCTAACCCAGGACTAAACCAGGTCTAACTCAGGATTTAACCAGAACTAAACCAGATTTTCTCCTGTGTGAGATCAATAAAGTCTTATCTTATCTTATCTTAACCCAGGACCGAACCAGGTCCAACCCAGGACTAAACCAGGTCTAACTCAGGATTTAACCAGAACTAGACCAGATTTTCTCCTGTGTGAGATCAATAAAGTCTTATCTTATCTTAACCCAGGACTGAACCAGGTCTAACCCAGGACTAAACCAGGTCTAACCCAGGACTGAACCATGTCTAACTCAGGATTTAACCAGAACTAGACCAGATTTAAGCCAGGACGGAACCAGGTTTAACCCAGAATTAAACCAGGACTAAACCAGGACTAAACGTTGAATGCCATACTGAGGAGCATTACAGGCAAAACTATAATATCTATGAAGGCAACCAGAAAAGTTTCTTAGGTCCTGTTTACACGAGAATGCTTACGGGTAAAAACAACAAAATATTTTATCAGAAGTGCCTTTCGCTTAGACGGTGATGGCATTTTGGGGGCTTAAAAACGCAAAAAACTGAAACTGCCCCCCGAAGTGGAAAACTTGAATACGCTCCGCCGTAGCATTTTCGTCTACACTGCCCAAGACGGAAAACTCTGGTCAAATCTGCTGACGTCGCGTACGCGTTTACGTCACATCGGTCCATATATCAGTGTACTTTGTTTGGCAGGACTCAGTCCACACCTTGTTGCGCCTTCGTTGCTTTGTAGTCTAACGTGGTCTGAAGCAGTAGTTGAACTTCTTCATCTGACCACACACATTTTTTTTTCTACCGGTAACCATGTTTTGTTTTGCTTTTCGCGGCGCAGATGAGAAGAAGGACGATTCTATGGATGATCATAGTGATAATGTGTCACAGCGCCACCTAGCTGCCTGGCATGCATACCCAATCGAATTCCACACACTTTTGCGTCACTGTATGCACGCAGATTTCCTCGTCTAAACGCGGAATGAAAAGTGAAGACGCGACGCCACTTTTGCGTCTTCTGTTCAGACCGTCATCATATAAACGTAGCCTTAGTGTGATTTTGTCGCCTACTTGTTTCCGTGGAGATAGTTATGTTGAATGCCATACTGCTGAGCATTACAGGCAAAGCTATAATCTCTACGAAGGCAACCAGAAAAGTTTCTTAGTTTTGCTTTAAGATGCTTGTTTAGACCAGTGGTAACATGAGTGGAGCCTGGATTTTTCTTGGTATTTCTGTAGTTCTATTCTGTCCTATTTTTATAATGTGCATAAAATATTGATTCCCAGTTTTCCGGAGCATTGGCCTCTTTCCTCTTCACATCTTCTTCATGGATGAGTGCAGTGTGAATCTGAGACCAAAAAAACCCAACAAAACAACGATGCAATTACTGCTAATGACGTGCCTCTGTGCAAGCTGTGCTCGTAGTTAGGAGGGATGGAAATGAGGAAGTGCACCAAATAAACCGCTAATGTAATTTTAATTAATGGAAAAGCATCAGTGCGAACCCATACAGCCCAAGTGTTTGTTACTCAGTGTTTAATCATGCTTTTAATTCCTTATGGTAAATGAAAATGAAAATCAGAAGGGCATTGTGCTTGTTCGGGATATTAAAGTGCACATAACAACCAGGACTGTTCATTCCTCAAAACACAGTTAAAGATTCAATGTGTAACTTTTATGGTAGGGTCCGTCACCTACTGGTCACCATGGAGATATTATGGACTGAACCAGGTCTAACCCAGGACTGAACCAGGTCTAACCCAGAACGAAACCAGGTCTAACCCAGGATTAAACCAGGTCTAACTCAGGATTTAACCAGAACTAGACCAGATTTAACCCAGGACTGAACCAGGTCTAACCCAGGACTAAACCAGGTCTAACCCAGGACTGAACCAAGTCTAACCCAGGACTAAACCAGTTCTAACTCAGGACTGAACCAGGTCTAACCCAGGATTAAACCAGGTCTAACCTAGGCCTAAACCAGGTCTAACCCAGGACTAAACCAGGTCTAACCCAGGACTGAACCAAGTCTAACCCAGGACTAAACCAGTTCTAACTCAGGACTGAACCAGGTCTAACCCAGGATTAAACCAGGTCTAACCTAGGACTGAACCAGGTCTAACCAAGGACTAAACTAGGTCTAACCCAGGACTGAACCAGGTCTAACCCAGGACTAAACCAGGTCTAATCCAGGACCAAACCAGGTCTAACCCAGGACTAAACCAGGTCTAACTCAGGATTTAACCAGAACTAGACCAGATTTAACCCAGGACTGAACCAAGTCTAACCCAGGACTAAATCAGCTCTCAGATTTAACCCAGGACTGAACCAGGTCTAACCGAGGACTAAACCAGGTCTAACCCAGGACTGAACCAGGTCTAACCCAGGACTAAACTAGGTCTAACCCAGGACTGAACCAGGTCTAACCCAGGACTGAACCAGGTTTAACCCAGGACTAAACTAGGACTAAACCAGAACTGTTCATTCCACAAAAACACAGTTAAAGATTCAATATGTAACTTTTATGGTAGGGTCCACCGCCTACTTGTCACCATGGAGATATTATTGCTTAAAAAATATTCCAAAATATGGTATCTAGCAGTGATTTATGTTGTTATGCCAAATGAGGTGTAATTTTTTGTAATTCAAATAGGACTGCTCAAATGTGGAAAATAAATGAGCAGTTTGGGAGTTGGTTAGTACGAGGATCATGCAAAGAGATCTGGGGCAGTCAGGGATTTTTCTTCTTTAACCCAGATTCGGCTCCTTGGGTGGTCCTTTGAAAAACTCAAGGTCGGGCCTCACATGAAATAATGTTGACCTGTCAGGGTTTAAACTGGTCTAAATATACTGCCTGAAAAGAGAGGAAGAGCTACAGACCGAAGCATGTGGGCCGGGTTGGATCACGTCTGCAGTGGAGTGGCTATTGAGTTTTACACTTTATTCACTTTTTATGCACTAGCAGAAGCTCTAACGCAACATTTAGAAGCATTTTTTAGCACATTTATGATGGTTTGCCATAATATCACCTGGATATTTTCATTGGGATAGTTTAAAATGTCATTAGTTAAATATTAGACCTTTATTTTTGACCAAATCCGGCTGTAAAGATCTTAAAAATGATTTAAGTTCTTTTCACAACTTTCAGAGGCTACCACCGCCAACAACTAGCATGCTAACAGAACACCAGCACTACTTCTACGCCTAAACCAGGTCTAAACCAGGACTAAACTAGGACTAGACCAGGACTAAACCAGACCTAAACCAGGCCTAAACCAGGACTAAACTAGGACTAGACCAGGACTAAACCAGACCTAAACCAGGCCTAAACCAGGTCTAAACTTTCAGAGGCTACCACCGCCAACAACTAGCATGCTAACAGAACACCAGCACTACTTCCTGGTTTTCCGCTAATAAAAACATTTCACAAATATAGCTGCAAGCAGCAATGTGGGGCCAAGCACATCTAGCCGAATTGATCTTTGATCTAGCCAAATCAATTAAGAGCAGGGCATTGCCTAGCAACGCAGAAATGTACCTGAAAATTCCTGCAACTTTGACCTGCTGGTGCCACTAGACAGTTGGGGGTGGGGGCCTATAAATTGCTGTGGGTAATGAGGAGACTGGCTGGAATGTGCATGCAAAATTTCACAACTTTTTACCAGACAGTTCTAGGGGTTGCCATAGACTTCCATACGTGGAAGAATATATAATAATAATAATAATAATAATAATAATAATAATAATAATAATAATAGGAATCAGTAGAAACACTATGGGTGCCTCGCACCTTCGGTGCTTGGCCCCAATTACATACAGATGCAACTTTCAGAGGCCACTGCTAACAACAACTAGCATGCTAACATAGCACCAGTGTTACTTCATGCTTTACCGAAGTTGCTAAACTCCAGCAGCCTCGCTTCAGATTGGCTCTTTTGTTGCTATGGTACTCGTAGTAGAAATTCCAAATATGGAATTCGCACCCTGTAACTGCAGGCCTCGATGAGCTTCATTTGACTGGAGCTGAACACTATGGGGACCTCACACCTCAGTCTACTTCTTATAAACTTGTATATACTTTGCAGGTATATTTTGCATTTTTTCATGAGTTTTCAGGCTGTTTACAATTTTACATCATGTAGAACATCCCCAGCATGATGAACTGCAAAGTATCACTGCAGCCCATGGGCAAAGCACTTTTACTTCACTATGTGAACTAAAACCATGTACATCTCCTTTAACGGAACCACCAGCACCGCTCACAAGGCCTAAACCAGGTCTAAACCAGGCCTAAACCAGGCCTAAACCAGGTCTAAACTAGGAATAAATCAGGTCTAAACCAGGAATAAAGGAGGCATAAACCAGGACTAAATCAAGCCTAAGACAGGGCTAAACCAGGAGTAAACTAGGACTAGACCAGGACTAAATCAGACTTAAACCAGGACTAAAGCAAACATAAAACAGGACTAAATCAGGCCTAAAACAGGACTAAACCAGGATTAAACCAGGACTAAACTAAGATTAGACCAAGACTAAACCAGGACTAAACCAGACCTAAACCAGGCCTAAACCAGGTCTAAACCAAGACTAAAGCAAGCATAAACTAGGACTAAATCAGGCCTAAAACAGGACTAAACCAGGACTAAACCAGGACTAAACTAGGACTAGACCAGGACTAAACCAGACCTAAACCAGGACTAAACCAGGACTAAAGCAGGCATAAACCAGGACTAGATCAGGCCTAAAACAGGACTAAACCTAGATTAAACCAGGACTAAATTAGGACTAGACCAAGACTAAACCAGGTCTAAACCAGGTCTAACCAGGACTAAACTAGGACTAGACCAGGACTAGACCAGGACTAGACCAGGACTAAATCAGGCCTAAAACAGGACTAAACCAGGACTAAACCAGGACTAAACTAGGACTAGACCAGGACTAAACCAGACCTAAACCAGGACTAAACCAGGACTAAAGCAGGCATAAACCAGGACTAGATCAGGCCTAAAACAGGACTAAACCTAGATTAAACCAGGACTAAATTAGGACTAGACCAAGACTAAACCAGGTCTAAACCAGGTCTAACTAGGACTAAACTAGGACTAGACCAGGACTAGACCAGGACTAAACCAGACCTAAACCAGACCTAAACCAGGTCTAAACGAGGACTAAGATAGGACTAGACCAGGACTAAACCAGACCTAAACCAGGACTAAACCAGGACTAAACCAGGACTAAACTAGGACTAGACCAGGATTAATCCAGACCTAAACCAGGCCTAAACCAGGCCTAAACCAGGATTAAAGCAGGCATAAACCAGGACTAAATCAGGCCTAAAACAGGACTAAACCAGGACTAGACTAGAACTAAGCCAAGATTAAACCAGGTCCATGCAGTCCAGTGATCCGTGCGTGAAAACTGTTCACTGTAACAGTCATTTCCGTTGGACAGCTGGTTTGTTTAATATTGTTTTTCTACAGTCCCGTTAAAGCTCCATTATCTTTACTTCACAGCTCTAAATCTCTGTTTAATGGGCAGCTCCACCTGTCTCTGTGGTTATTCCGAGGAGCTCTGGGCATGTCTCCAACCGCCTCCTGCTCCTCCAGCCTGGTAATTCCTCTTTCCTGTCGTCCATATTGACAAACGCGGCTGATTTAAATTGGTTATATTGATCTGTTTAATCATTCAGGGTTCACTTGTGGATTTCTGCATTGAAATTCAGCAGCAGCAGCTCATCCGGCCATCCTTTATGCCACAGGCTAAAACTATTTTATATGATTAATTTATGCGATGTTTAAAGCACCCGTATTACACTATTTTATGATTTGTTATAATGTTGTTTCTGCATCAAAAACAGACCTGGAGTTGTGTTTTTTGTTTCATTCACACGTTTGACACACAAACCCTGCATATTTAGGCTGAGTTTTTCTCTCAAACAGAAAACACTCTGTTCCAACTTGTGCTCTACTGTGTTTTTAAACTCCATACACCTTCACTAGAATCATTTGGATGATTTGCTGTAATCTTTACACATGCCAGAACTGAACTGTAAGCTTCAGAAAAGTTAACATCAGCCATGACTCCAAAAGTGGGTCAAGAACTCAAGCTTACAACTGAATACAGTGGTCCCGCGCTCTATCACGGTTCACTGTTCGCAGCCTCGCTGTTTCGCGGATTATTTTATTTTTTTATTTTTTATATATATATATTTTTTTATAGTGTAACATTTTTTTATAGTGTAACATTGTGTTCTGCGTCCTGATTGGCTAAGAGACCTTTGCCAAATTGATAGATGGGGGACGCAGGGGACCGGGACTAGACTGGACCTAGACCAGGACCAGACCGGGACTAGACCAGGACTAGACCAGGACTAGACCAGGACTAAATGTGAACTAAACCAGGTCTAGACCAGAACTAAACCAGGTCTAGACCAGGTCTAAACCAGGTCTGAACCTGGACTGGTCCTAAACCAGGACTAAACCAGGTCTAGACCAGAACTAAACCAGGTCTAGACCTGGTCTAAACCAGGTCTAAACCTGGACTGGTCCTGGACTAAACCAGGACTGGACCAGGTCTAGACCTGGACTAAACCGGGACTAGACCAGGTCTAAACCAGGATTAAACCACCACGTGGCGCTCTTTGCTGGTTTCGTGTGGCTGGTTTGTGGCTCGGGCTGAGAGGACGCGGTCCGGGCGCCGCAGTTCGGTCTCGTGCTCGCAGCCCCCGTGTACGCGCGGCCTCGCGCCGGTCGTGCTGCTCTGTCACAGATTTGACCACGATGAGCGGTGCACGTGTTGCGCACTTCTCTAAGGGGTTGGTGCGCGTCGCGTCCCGGGACGTGGCAGTGCCGGGACGAGAGTCACTGGATTCCTCCAGTTTGAATGTTTAAATGAGAGAGAAATGTGAGAAAAAGTTAATTCCAGTCTGAGAAAAACGTATAATGTGTGTGGTGAGACGTTTACAGCCTTATAACATGTAGAATAATTGTAAAATATAAAGTTGTCCTACTTCTCCTACCTATTTCTCTTATTGCGGGTTATTTCTGGAACCTAACCCCCATGATAAACAAGGGATTACTGTATAAAGAAAACTGTCAGTCTGCATGATAAAAGTTAAAAAAACAACAACTGAGTTACATTGGTCCAACGTCTTTCTGGACAAAGTGGAACTCAGTCTCGTGAAAGAGTTTAAATACCTGGGACTGACACTGACATTTAAGAAAGACATTAAGCGCCTCAGAAAAACTTTTTAAAAAGCTGTGAAAATATTGGACAAGAAACCATTCTCATTTCACCACTGCACTATTTTAGACAAGTACAACTTACTTAATTTTAATAATTTTGTTCATTTTAAATATGGATGTTTTGCTCCTCCTCCATTACAGGATTTTATTAAAACAAAGATTATCAGTGGGATGGGAACTAGAGCCACGGCCCGGGGAACTGTGAGGTCCCACACAGATGCTCTATATTCAGACAAAGTGTCTCTCAGTCAGAGGCTCTAAGTTCTGGAACTCTCTCCCATCATCAATAAGAAAGACTCCAACACTGGACACTTTAAATCACACTTGAAACAGCGGCTAAAGGAAAACCAGACTTGAGGACTCTTTTAATGTTTAACTGCTGTTATTGTCACTTGTTGTTGTTTTTGCTGTGGTGTCACCTGCCCAGGGACTACAGATGGAAATGAGCACTTTTGCTATAATCTGGCATATTTACACTGCAATGTTGTAGATGTTCATTAATATGCACTGTCCCTATTAAATAAAGAATAAATAAAGATTCAGCCCTGGACTTGCCAATCTCTATTGAATAAAAGATTTTAAAAAAAACAAAAAAACATAGCTGTTAATTTGAAAACGTTCGCTCCATGACATCACAAGGGAGGATTATACTCATTATTATAATCAATAAAGTTGAAGCAAGGCTGGAAACAACAACGTGTAATACACCTAACATAAATTGTTGACTTTAATGCAATACTGTGGGATGTTAGACTTAGACTTAGACATAGACTTAGACAAACTTTATTGATCCACAAGGGAAATTGTTTCCGGCCAAAGCATTATCTCCATGGAAATGTTTACCTGTAAAGTTACATATCGTTCCTTTAAAGTCATGTGATTTATGTATTTACTTAACAAAAGGATATAACATAAGTGGGTGGATAGCAAAATATAAACAACATGAGGATATGGAAATGTGGATGGACATGCAGGGTCAATGGGAAGTACAAAAATAATGTAATGTTGGGAAAATGTGCTCTCTTTTGACTTGATCCTTTTTTTAAATAAAGAGCCGTTGGTTTTCAGTAAGAGTTATTTGTGGTTTGGAAGCGATGACTAATCAGAAAATGAAACGGATATTTATGAAAAGGAAGATGACATCATTTTTCATTTATTCTTTAATCTTACAAAATCCTTCCTGCTTTCCCACTTTTGGATTAATCATGGCTCATCTCTATGAAGTCTGTTACAAAGTGGTTTTAACTTTTGATTTTCCAACGAATCGAGCAGGTGCCACTTCCAGAAAGTTCCACCGTTAATCAAAAGGTGTTTTCTTTTTGCAATAACAACAGTGGAGAAACTAAAACCAACATGACCTGCCTGGGTTACTTTGGTGACTCTGATCCATTTCAGCAGATTAATCACCAAAGACAGTCTGACGTGGCCCAGTTTTTGTGGTCACTTTCCTGTTTCTCTGTAATTTCTCTGAAATTTGTTGATTTAATGATAAAAGATTTACCCCGTATAAGGAAAGCTCGTCCCCACTCAGTGTGTAAACAGATTTAACCCCACACTGAGATAAAATCACACTCTTCAACACTGGGACTAAACTACAGTAATACAAAATCCAAAACTAAACCTGAACTAAACCAGGAATAAAACGACTAAACCAGGTCTAAAACAGGACTAAATCAGGCCTAACCCAGGACTAAATTAGGATTAAACCAAGACTAATTCAGGACTAGACCAGGGCTAGACCAGGACTAAACCAGGACTAAACCAAGTCTAAAACAGGACTAAACCAGGTTTAAACCAAGATTAAATCAGGCCTAACCCAGGACTAAACTAGGATTAAACCAGGACTAAACCAGGACTAGACCAGGGCTAGACCAGGACTAAACCAGGAATAAAACAAGACTAAACCAGGTCTAAAACAGGACTAAACCAGGCCTGAACCAAGATTAAATCAGGCCTAACCCAGGACTAAACCAGGACTAAACCAGGACTAAATCAGGACTAATACAGGACTAAATTAGGACTAAACCAGGATTAAACCAGGACTAAACTAAGACTAGACCAAGACTAAACCAGGACTAAACCAGACCTAAACCAGGCCTAAGCCAGGTCTAAACCAAGACTAAAGCAAGCATAAACTAGGACTAAATCAGGCCTAAAACAGGACTAAACCAGGACTAAACCAGGACTAAACTAGGACTAGACCAGGATTAAACCAGGACTAAACCAGGACTAGACGAGGACTAAACCAGGACTGAACTGAGCTTAAACCAGGTCTAAACCAGGACTAGACTAGGACTAAACCAAGATTAAACCAAGTCTAAACCAGAACTAAGGCCAGACTAGAACAGTACAAATCTAGAACTAAACCTGGACTAGACCAGGACTAAACCAGGATTAGGTCAGGACTAAACCAGGACTAGACAAAGATTAAACCATTACTAGATTAGTTCTAAACCAGCCCTAAACCAGAACTAAACCAGATTTAAACTAGAACTAAACCAGAACTAAACCAGGACTAAACCAGAACTAAACCAGATTTAAACTAGAACTAAACCAGAACTAAACCAGGACTAGTACAGAACCACACCAAGTCTTCATGAGGATTAAACTGGACTCCAAAGTGTAAACAGCCTGTGATGCAACCCCAGCCTGAGCATGTGGGTCCAGCATGTGTTTCCATCCATCAGCGACAGGAAACAGGGCCACAGCGGCATTTCAGAACTCCAAACTCCAAGCACGACTTCAGGAAGAGCAGGATTACAAAGGACAGGTCTGTGTGTTGTGTAAGCAGGAGTGTAAGCACGAGTGTAAGCATGAGTGTACGCCGCCACCGCCACACTACATGTTTGATGTAAACACTACAGTTGGGCTCTGAGGACTGGAAGGACAGGTTCAAGCTCCAGCTCACATTCACAAAGTCAGTTATGGGCACAGTTTTGTACTCATGAAATAACACGCTATTACAAGTTAAAAGTGGTATCCAAATGACTTAAAGCTCAAATATGTACCTTTTCTGGTATGACCCACTGACATAAAATCCAAACATCTCACAAAGGTAATACAGCATTATTGATGAATTCTGAACTAATTTATCTTATAGTATTATAGGTGCTTAACCAGCTTGATCCATGATACAATTCTACCTTCTGCTTTGGGTATTTAGGAAAGACATTTAGAACTATGCTCTTTTTGAACTTCATCAGTCACAAATGTGAAAGTTCACAAATGTAATATATTTATACTACTAATTTTACTGTCTAAACATTTAACAGAATTACACTTGTGTTACTTGTCCGTAGAAATTTCAGTCTACAAAATCATCATAGAACTGCTCAAATTGTGTCATTTAAGCAACAATGTCATTGTCATTTAAGTGTCATTTAAGCAGCAGTGTCAGTGTCATTTAAGCAGTACTGTCAGTGTCATTTAAGCAGCAGTGTCAGTGTCATTTAAGCAACAGTGTCAATGTCATTTAAGTGTAATTTAAGCAGCAGCGTCAGTGTCATTTAAGCAGCAGTGTCAATGTCCTTTAAGTGTCATTTAAGCAGCAGTGTCATTGGGGGAGGGAGGGCATGGCAGGGAGAGAGTTCAGCATCCTGACACCTGTATTTTATTGTTTCACCTGAAATGGTCCATGGTAAGACATTAAATGTTTATGAAGACAAGCAGAACCAATGATTGTGCAATTTTTACTTTTTTTCAGTGGCCCGTGTGAAACTAAGGAGCTCATTGCATATTGCTCTTCATTTGAATTCAATTGCATTTGTCTCACCTCAGATTTACAGAGCTTTGGGCTTCAGACATTTATTCAGCAGAAATCTGTGATGTTTTTCTCATAAGAAGCCATATTTGTACAGGTGCACCATGTTTGTCTGATTGGCTAATTCCCCTGTCAATCAGGCCCATCTGAAAATTATGAAATTCACCGGTGACCAGATTGACCAGATTGAAGAAGTGTTTAATTTGGATCCCAGGCAACATAAGAAGACACGACTGGACTGTCGCCATCCATTCATCACAAGAAGAAGACATTCAGCTTCTCTGGCAGAGGAACTGAATGTCTTCTTCTCACGCTTTGAGGTCCCACCTCCGCAGTCTCCAGCCACACCAGCCCAGCTCCTCCCCGCGCCCAACTCCAAACCACTGACTGTACAAGTATGGGAGGTAGAACAGGTGCTCAGCAGGGTGAACACCAGGAAAGCGGTGGGACCGGATGGCATACCTGGGAAGATCCTGAGAGCATGTGCCCACCAGCTTTCAGAGGTCTTCACCATGATCTTCAACCTCTCCCTAGCGCATGCCACCATCCCAGCCTGCCTCAAGTCTGCCACCATCATCCCCATACCAAAAAAATCAGCCACAAACCAACTGTGTGACTTCAGGCCAGTCGCCCTCACGCCAATCATCATGAAGTGTCTGGAGCGGCTGGTCCTGAGGCACATCAAGAACTGTCTTCCTCCCTCCTTGGATCCATATCAATTCGCCTACAGAACAAACAGGTCGACAGAGGACGCAATCGCCGTTGCCCTCCACGCTGCACTGAGCCACCTGGAGCAGCGGGAGAGCTACGTACGGATGCTCTTTGTCGACTACAGCTCAGCATTTAACACCATCATTCCCGACATCCTGGTCAATAAACTGTCCAACTTGGGACTTCACCCACTCACCTGTCACTGGGTCAGGGACTTCCTCACAAACCGACCCCAGGCAGTGAGACTCGGTCGCCACCTGTCCTCTACTCGGACGCTGAGCATTGGTGCTCCACAAGGGTGCGTGCTGAGCCCTCTCCTGTACACTCTCTACACATCGGACTGCAGCTTCACCCACTCCAACAACACCATTGTGAAGTTTGCGGACGACACCACAGTTGTGGGGCTGATCTCAGGGGGTGAGGAGTCTGCTTACAGGGACGAAGTCCTGGCTCTGTCGGCGTGGTGTTCGGCAAACAACCTGGCGCTGAACACCACAAAGACCAAGGAGATCATCCTGGACTTTAGAAAGAACAGAGCAGACCCGCCCCCTCTCCACATCAACGGAGTCTGTGTAGAGAGAGTCCACTCTTTTACTTTCCTGGGGACCACAATATCGGCTGACCTGTCGTGGTCCAACAACACCTCGGGATTAGAAGAAGAAGTGAACTTTATTGATCTCACACTGGAGAAATTCTTCTCTGCATTTTAACCCATCCTATATATATTAGGAGCAGTGGGCAGCACACATTAGGGCACCCGGGGACCATCTCCATGATCTTCTTGCTTCGGCTTGGTCAGGACCTAAGCTGGAGGTACCTATGGTGCATGTTTTGGGTTGGTGGGGGAAACCGGAGTGCCCGGAGGAAACCCACCCAGACACGGGGAGAACATGTAAACTCCACACAGAAAGGCTCGGGCGACCCGGGGATCGAACCCAGACCATGCATGCAAACTCCACACAGAACACACACAGAAAGGCCCAGGCGACCCGGGGATCGAACCCGGAACCTTCTTGCTGTGAAGCAAGAGCGCTAGCCACTCAGCTACCGTGCCGCCAAGTAAAGAAGGCTCAGCAGTGCCTGCACTTCCTGCAGCTCCTCAGGACCAATAACATCAGTCAGAAGCTGCTGGTGAACTTCTACCGCTCCTCCATCGAGACCACACTCACGTACGGCATCATGGTGTGGTTCATGCTGTGCACGGAGGCAGAACGGAAGAGGTTACAGGGGGTGGTGAAGACGGCCCAAAGGATTATCGGCTGCCCCCTCCCCTCCCTGAAGGACATCTACACCTCCCGATGCCTCAGCAGGGCAGAGCGGATTATTAAGGATGTTTCCCACCCCGCACACCATCTCTTTCCAATCCAATCCAATCCAACTTTATTTCTATAGCACATTTTATAAACAGAGACAGTTTCCAAAGTGCTGCACATAAAATCAATAGAACTTAATAATAACATTACTAAAATAGCAAAAAATAAAGTGCTAATAATACAATCACTAAAAACAAAAGCAATTATAAAAACATTACTAAAAAAGCAATAAAGTGATAATAATAAAATAACTAAAAACAATAAAAACACAGAGGACCACACAACTCATGCGGGATTAAAAGCCAGAGAATAAAAGTGGGTCTTAAGACGAGACTTAAAACACTCCACAGTGGGAGCTGTTTTGATGTGAGGAGGCAGAGCGTTCCACAGCTTTGGTCCAGCCACAGAAAAGGCTCCGTCTCCTCTGGTTTTAAGTCTCGTCTTAGGAACCACGAGTTGGAGCTGGCCCTCGGACCTCAGAGCGCGGCCGGGGGTGTAAATCTGGATGAGGTCCGAGATGTAATCCGGGGCCAGTCCATTCAAAGATTTAAAAACAAACAATAAAATTTTTAAATCAACTCTAAAACGAACGGGGAGCCAGTGCAAAGATGCTAAAATCTGAGTTATGTGCTCTCGTTTTTTGGTACCGGTTAAAAGGCGCGCAGCAGAGTTTTGGACTAGCTGTAGACGAGAAAGTGCATGGTGGCTAATGCCAGAGAAAAGTGCATTACAGTAGTCTAAACGAGAAGAGATAAAAGCGTGCACGACTTGTTCGAAAGATTTAAAAGGTAAAAAGGATTTGATTTTGGATAAAAGCCTTAAATGATAAAAGCCAGATTTGACGACCGCATTCACGTGCTTATCAAGCTTAAAATCATTGTCAATAGTGACGCCAAGGTTGGTAACAGAAGATTTGACTTGTTGTTTAAGTGGGCCCAAGTCTAAGAGGGGGTCAATTTTACCAAACAACACAACTTCAGTTTTACCCTCATTAAGACTTAAGAAATTGTGGGCCAGCCAAGCCTTGACGTCACTCAGACAAGCAAGGAGAGGTGTCAGGGGACCGGAAGAGCATTTTTTGAGTGGCAGGTAAATTTGGCAGTCATCTGCATAAAAGTGATATTGAATATTGTGTTTTTTTGTGTTTATTCTTTGAACTGTTGCCATCAGGCAGGCGCTACAGGTCCATCAGGAGCCGGAACAACAGACTGAGAGACAGTTTCTTCCCCCAAGCCATCATCAGACTGAACTCACGCATGCACTAACCCCCTCCCCCTACCCCCCAACTGCACCACAACATACTACATCACAGCACACTACCTCACTACATTATTAATTCTGTGAATTATCTGTATGCCAAGTGCTGCTGCTGCTGCTGTTTGCTGCTACTGTTTGTTTTATTCTGTCTTTACTGAAGTGCGTTGTTTGCTGGTCATTTTTTATTTATTTATTTATTTATTTATTTATTTATTTTTATCTATTTTATCTACACCTGCGGAGAGCTTTCCCAATTTTGTTGTGTTTTTACCTAACATAATGACAATAAAGACTATTCTATTCTATTCTAGAGTTAGATTAAGGCTGCGTCCCATTTCTCTGTCTTACCCCTTCGTCTTACCCCTACCCCTTGGTTTTGCGCGTTCATGTGAGGGCAAGGGGTGTCCCGATTCTAATTTTGATCAAGGGCTCGGGTCACGACCACAGGCTACATACCCCTTGAAACGAAGTAAGCTCTCGACCAGACTTGAAACGAAGGGGTACACCTACAAGCTCAGGCAGGTTTTGGGATCAGGATGGCAGCGTCACATCGACCAGCCAAGGAGTCTCATAAATGTATTTTCAGCAGTTGTAATTATCGAATAACAGTTTAGCACGTTTATAATTATGACCCTTATGTTCTACGTTACTTTTAGTGAACTGTTGTTGTGGTTTTAATTGTAGTGATGTCTGTTTAGCCGATGTTATCTTTTTCATCGAACTTTCGTGTATAAACAAGCTAGTTTTCTTGTCGAGCTGAGGTACCCGATAATCCTTGACATTTGTTTAAGTTTGTTTGCGTCAATTGTTGTCGCCTCTGTAGACGTAGCAGCCAGGTAGAGGCAAGGGATACAAACGGTAATAGAGTGGCGTCCCATTTCTTAGGGGAACATTCGTACCCCGAGCCCTCTCAGCTCGGTATCGAGGGGCAAGACAAAGACGTAAATAAAGGGGTAGGGGAAGGGGTAAGGACAGAGAAATGGGACGCAGCCTTAGATTTGGACTTAGACAGACTATTGATCCATAAGGGAAATTACTTGGACTTGGACTTTAGAACCTTGAAGTGGGTGGTCACTGTTGATCATTATGAAATTCTCAGTCCTTTGGGTCTTATTGATTTAGTCTTATCCAAATCAATCCTTAAAAAACTGCCACTCTTAATAACATTTCACTTTTGCCATGATGTGAGTAAATAAACAAGAACTTCTAAACTAACACGCAGCATATTTGTCTTGTAAAAACACCTCTGTACCTCAGTGCCGTTTGCTCTAAATATATTCGAGGTCGCTCTGTGAACCACTCCCAGGTTAAACATTACAAGACTTCGATACAGCTTTATTACAGAAGAGTAAACAATAAAAGTTTAAGAGGACTATTAACTCGTACAGACTCCGCCGCCTTCTTCAGAGCGGATCAAAGGACAGATGGTTCAGTACAGGCATCTGCAGGGCCCCTCCACACTTCGTCAATTTTAGTTAAATAATGATTCATATCGATGAGTATTACAGTTTACGGAAACAAAACATTTCAGCTATGCCCAAACCTTCAGTACACTGCTGACTAATATGGAAGGGGGTTTCAAATATGAGCAAAAATTGTACTACTAAAGTAAGTAATTTTTCTTCAAAATAACATTATTGAAGCTCCAACTCACATTCACAAAGTCAGTTATGAGCTCAGTCTTGAACCCATGAAATAACACGCTATTACAAGATAAAAGTGTGATCCAAACGATGACTTAAAGCTCAAATATGTACCTTTTCTGGTAAGACCCACTGACGTAATAAAATCCAAACATCACACAAACGTAATACAGCATTATTGATGAATTCTGAACTAATATTATTACTACTAATATTATTATCCAAACATTTAACAGAATTACACTTGTGTTACTTGTCCTTAGAAATTTCAATCTACAAAATGATCATGGAACTGCTCAAACTGTGTCATTTAAGCAACTGTGTCAATGTCATTTAAGTGTCATTTAAGCAATGTCAGTGTCATTTAAGCAGCAGAGTCAGTGCCATTTAAGCAGCAGTGCCAGTGTAATGTAAGTGTCATTTAAGCAGCAGTGTCATTTAAGCAACAGTGTCGATGTAATTTAAGTGTCATTAAAGCAGCAGTGTCAGTGTCGTTTAAGCAGCAGAGTCAGTGTAATTTAAGTGTCATTTAAGCAGCAGTTTCAATGTAATGTAAGTGTAATTTAAGCAGCAGTGTCATTTAAGCAGCAGTGTCAGTGTCCTTTAAGTGCCATTTAATCGTCATTTAATCAGCAGTGTCAGTGTAATTTAAGTAGCAGTGTCAATGTAATTTAAGTGTCATTTAAGCAGCAGTGTCAGTGTCATTTAAGCAGCAGAGTCAGTGTGATTTAAGCAGTAGTGTTAATGTCATTTAAGTGTCATTTTAAGCAGCAGTATCAGTGTCAGTGAAGTAGAAGTACAAAGCAATGGTGCGTGAAATGACTTGATTGATATACAGTAGACAGCACTCTGAACTGACTTCTATCTGTAATGGCTCCTGAGTGAGGTCGATTGGCTCTTTTGAATGATTCCTGATCATGAATAGTTGGACCCGGATCAAATTTTTTAAAAGAACCAAATCATTTTGCATGTTTACACTGATTAATGTTGAACCAACACGAGAATCAGCACAGAAGCAGAGCTACTTTTTTAAATTATTATTATTATTATTATTATGGCTACTGAATTCCACAGTATTGGATTAATCATGGGTATCTCCTTGAAGTCCTAACCCTAACCCTAGGAATCGAGCAGGTGACACTTCCAGAAAGTTCCACCGTTAATCAAAAGGTGTTTTCTTTTGCAATAACAGCAGTGGAGAAACTAAAACTAACATGACATGCCTGGGTTACTTTGGTGACTCTGATCCAATTCAGCAGATTAATCACCCAAGATAGTCTGACGTAGCCCAGTTTTTGTGGTCACTTTCCTGTTTCTCTGTAATTTCTCTGAAATTTGTTGACTTAATGATAAAAGATTTACCCCGTATAAGGAAAGCTCGTCCCCACTCAGTTTGTAAACAGATTTAATCCCACACTGAGATAAAATCACACTCATCTCTTCAAAACTGGGACTAAACTAAGACAAAATCCAGAACTAAACCTGGACTAAACCAGGACTAGACCAGTACTAAACCAGGACTAGACCAGAGCTAAACCAGGAATAAACCAGGAATAAAACTGGACTAAACCTGGTCTAGTCCTGGTATTTAAACCAGGACTAGACCAGGACTAAACCAGGACTAGACCAGGGCTAGACCAGGACTGAACCAAGACTAAACCAGAACTAATCCAAGATTAAATCAGGACTAAACTATGACTAAACCAGGACTAAATCAGGACTAAACCAGGACTAGACCAGAGCTAAACCAGGAATAAAACTGGACTAAACCAGGACTAAACCAGGACTAAACCAGGACTAGACCAGGACTAAACCAGGACTAGACCAGGGCTAGACCAGGACTGAACCAAGACTAAACCAGAACTAATCCAAGATTAAATCAAGACTAAACTATGACTAAACCAGGACTAAATCAGGACTAGACCAGGAATAAAACAGGACTAAACCAAGATTAATTCAGGACTAAAACGGGTTTTTAAATTATTATTATTATTATTATTATTATTATTATTATTATTATTATTATTATTATTATTATTATTAGTAGTAGTAGTAGTAGTAGTAGTAGTAGTAGTAGTAGTAGTAGTAATAATAATATGATTGTAGTGCAATGTTCTGCACTTTTTACTCCTTACCAGAAGCTACGTGGACTCAACCGGATCAACCTGGCCCGTACAAGAGGTGAGGTGAGGTTGAAAACTATTGCGAAAGACCAGTTTGTAGCACAGGATTTCGCAATTTCGCAAGGAAGCGTGACTGTAAGAGTAACTGTCAGTGTGATTTTGTAACCACGCCTGCTCGTATTCATGGTGAATGTTATAATATTGTACACGGAATAATTTTGTATTTATTTTTGAGTATTAACTGTATCTTAGTATCCGATTTGAGTTTGAAATGAGAATATTGTGAGAACATTATTTTGTATTGACACAAAGAGTTCACTGTTTCTATGTTGACTTTATTCCTCTGATATTGGACTTTAATGTGTTCCCATATACACATTTGGGTGGGGCATATTTGATCGCTCTCTCCGTTTGTATGTTTTGCAGCCCGCTCCAGGATCTAGTGAAAGACTTGTTGGCAGCAGCAGTGGTTCTGTGTAAACCAGTCCCATGACAAAGCTCCTGTGGTCCCCGACTGTCTCCTCACACAGACAGGCCTTTGTGTACACGCTCACATATTTGTGGCTTCATGACGTTGGATCAAGTCTCTGAGTCTCCAACCTGCAGACACAGACTAAACGCAATCTGTGTGATTTTAAAGGGCATATATTACTCATATTACATATACATATTACTTTTTTTTCCTATTTATTAGGGACAATGCACTGACACAACAGTGTCAATGTTGTGTGTCATAATTGTGTTATTGTGTGTTTCTATCATGTTTGTCCTGTGAGTTTGTCTACTGTGAAGTTGTTTCATGTTTTTATCTCTGACCTGCTCGGGACAACAGATATAAAGAACCTTCGGGCTAATTCTGGCGTATTTATATTATTATTATTATTTATTAAGTATATGTTCATGAATATGCATTGTCCCTTTTAAATAAAATAAATTAAATAAAATAATAAAAAAAAAAAAAGAATAAAGGGTGACTAAAACATGCGTGAATGAATCAAAACACAACCCCAGGTATGTCTTTGAGGAGGTAACGACATGCGGTACGGCACCATCCGCTGTAAACGGATGTTCACAAGTGAAGAGGATAATAAGCTAATCTGCGCGCAGTGATACGACTCAATAGAAAATAACCCCAATGCGAATTAGGCTGCTGAATTTTTAGCGGAAAACTGTTTGTGACGCAAATATATCACTTTTTGGACAAATGTTGTTTTGAGAAGAAAAAAAAGCTTTATTAAAGGGATATGCCACCCCCAGGTCAAATTTGGGCATCTCCCCACAGTCCAGAGACTAAAATAAGTGGTGGAAAGCGTTTTCCTGCTCACCCAGCCATTGTCCGAGTCTGTCGCCACTGACCGCCGCGGTATCTGGTGCTCCTCCGCCTTAGAATGGAGTCTAACGTAGCCAGAGAAAGATTTCGGCCAAAAGGAATTAATTTGCTCGATGCGTTTCCCAATTACTTTGTGTGTAGTGCGCATTCATATCGAGTGCAAATAAATGTGCAAATCAACACGGAGAGCTTGACTTGGTCATTTTGGGTGGGAACTATTTTCCAGTGCGTAAGAATACAGCCGTATCACGCAGCACGCTACCAGGGGAATCCCAGTTACGCACCGGGAAGGGAGTTCCCCTGTTGCACAACGTGGTGCGTGATACGGCTGTATTCTTACGCACTGGAAAATAGTTCCCACCCAAAATGACCAAGGCAAGCTCTCCGTGTTGATTTGCACATTTATTTGCACTCGATATGAATGCGCACTACACACAAAGTAATTGGGAAACGCATCGAGCAAATTAATTCCTTTTGGCCGAAATCTTTCTCTGGCTACGTTAGACTCCAGTCTAAGGCGGAGGAGCACCAGATACCGCGGCGGTCAGTGGCGACAGACTCGGACAATGGCTGGGTGAGCAGGAAAATGCTTTCCACCACTTATTTTAGTCTCTGGACTGTGGGGAGATGCCCAAATTTGACCTGGGGGTGACATATCCCTTTAACTGTCCTGGCTAACTTACCGGAACTATGTTTGCGAGCTACAGAACCAGAGCAGAACTGGGCCCAGATCGCGCTGTCATCGGTAAGTCAGTGTTCATGGACGACACTGTTGAAGGGGACGCCATAAACACACTATCCCTTTAAAGCTCACAAGTCATTTTTGGACCTTTATGTGGAGTTAATATGATTAACTTAGATTTAGGAGCCAGCCAACCACAGCCTTCAATTACCCAGAAGCCCTATTTATGCGGCCTATCCCGACAACACTGTCCATGTCAGCTCTCTCAAACCCGTGTCTCTCGTCTTCAGCCTGAAGACATCATCTTTAAGGAGGGGAGGTTCCAAATCAGCTGGGTGACCATTTTGGATTGGAGACGGAGCCCCCACCCTGAGTCTCCCCCCAGCCATCACATCTACCCACCGTCAATAAATATCTTTATCGTATTTCATCGTTGTGACGTGGTCCTTGCTTGTGAAAGAGGGGGTATTTTACTTCTATAAACTGTTAACACAGATTTAGATCACCATGTTAACTTTGACTGTTTTGAAAATAACATTCACCAAAAACAATGTATTAACATGTTTGAATAGTTTCATAGTTTTGTTTTGAGTCGCTATCGCAACACAATCGGTGAGCATTCCTCTACTGAAACTACACATCACATCAGGTTTGTGAAGTTGTAGTGTATTGTTATGTGTCATGTTTTTGAATATTTATGAAAAATCTACGTACGTTTTTGGAAGAGGATTGCACACATAGACCGTACAAAGATGTGTACTAAGGAAGTGTGACGTCACCCATAGCGTCCAGTCAAATGAAGCTCACAGAGGCCTGCAGTTATAAGAGCATTTGGAGCTGAAATCCGTATTAGGAATAGATATTTATTTATGAACACATTTGTGAAATAAGTGAATTGGAAATTGAGTCGATGGATATGGAAGCACGCTCATGCTCACTTCCAAATTTGGAACAAGGCAGCAAATCAAATTTATGACTGTACAGCTGACCGCAAGGAGGGTTCAAAGAAGGAGAGATTGCAAGATTACTCGAACACGCATGGATGTCATAAAAACCACTTCAGGCATGTTTTTGATGAGAAAACAGCATTATAGCGTGGTAGAAAGCTCCTAAAGGTAGATTTTGCATGATACTTTAATGTTCTTTTCATCCCTAGAGATGCTATTGCTTTGTCTTTCAATTCAAGTCAAGTGTTGTCATGTTAAAAATCCCCAGAGAACCTGACTCTCGTACTGTGAAACATTCCAGGCAAAGCAGTCTCCATGGAGACAAGCAGATGGCCAACCCCCACAGCAAAACTACTTACACAAATGCATTTTAACTCACAGTCTGAAGTAATATGATTTGTAACGCAAATATTTTCAAATTAAACAAAGGGTGGTGTTCTAAACATACAGCGCTGGGAAAAAATAAGAGACCACTGCAAAAGTATCATTTTTTTTTCTGATTTTACTACTTATAGGGGCAAAAGGAGCATTTTTGTTTGAGTCTATAAACTACTGACATTTCCTCTAAATTCCAAATAAAAATATTACCGTTTAGAGCATTTATTTGCAGAAAATGACAAATGGTCAAAATAACAAAAAAGATACATGTTTTCAGACCTCAAACAATGTAAAGAAACAAGATCAAATTCATTTTAAAACAACATAATACTAATGTTTACACTTAAAGGCAAATTAACGTTTTTTTTTACAATCTGAGCCTTCTTTCAGCAATAAAACAAGTAGTTTTATTCACCCATAGCATTTTTCTGTCAATTGGAGCAGTATCGCAGAACTTATGTTGAGCCGTTCTGTTCTAGTAATGATCCCGTATCCGTTAACATGGTGCTGTATCATTTGCTCGGGGCATTACTTTGCGGTGTCCAAATAACACAAACTTTAGCACTTTTCAAATCATAGAAGCCCGATGTCTTAATGTAAGAAATCGTTTGAAGCAAAAGTGGCCTGTAATCCGAGATTTAGCCATAGTTTCGAGTAGATGAGGACGCCAGTGCGCATGCGCGGACTGTGCTATCAGCTCCTGGGCCCCAAACATGAAACGCAAAGCTGAAAACTATGGATAAATCTCGGATTACAGGCCACTTTTGCTTTAAACGATTTCTTACATTAAGACATCGGGCTTCTATGATTTGAAAAGTGCTAAAGTTTGTGTTATTTGGAGACCGCAAAGTAATGCCCCGAATACAAATGCTAATGGTTACGCTACAACATAACTTTCTTCAAACAGCTCCAAATGACACGAACGTGATATGGGTGAGTCAAACGACTTGTTTTATTACCGAAAGAAGGCTCAGATTGTAAAATAACGTTACTTTGCCTTTAAGAAGAGTTCAGAAATGAATATTTGGTGCAATAACCCTTATTTTTAATCACAGCTTTCATGCGTCTTGGCATGCTCTCCACAAGTCTTTCACATTGTTCTTGGGCGACTTTATTCCACTCCTGGTGCAAGAACTGAAGTATTTATTTTATTTTATTTATTTATTTATATCACTTATTTGTCATCATCATTCATCATCATTTAGCTCCAGCGAAGGGGGGGGTTCTGTCCTCATGCGTTGAGCCAACCAGATGAACCAGTTTTTTCCAATGCTGGCGGTCTTGAGCCAGCTGCTCTGCGTCCTCCACGGTGACTCCAAGTTGTTGGAGGTCGCCCGCGATGACGTCAAGCCATCGGGTGCGGGGCTCGCCTCGTGGTCGTTTCCAGCCTGCTGCCTTTGGATCAAACCTTATTTGTCCGCGAAGGAAAATTTGTTCTCTGTATTTGACCCATCCTTTGATTCAGGAGCAGTGGGCAGCACATGACTGCACCCATCTCCATGATCTTGTTGTTTAGGTTTGGTCAGGACCTAAGCTGGAGGATTTTACCTATGGTGCATATTTTGGGTTGATGGGGGAAACCGGAGTGCCCGGAGGAAACCCACCCAGACACGGGGAGAACATGCAAACTCCACACAGAAAGGTGATCGAACCCGGAACCTTCTTGCTGTGAGGCAACCGTGGCGCCAAGTAGCTCAGCTTTGCGTTTGTCTTGGAATTCAACAGACGCTGGAATGGAATGGCTGTAATACATGTAGAGATGCTGATTTCAGAAAAAAATGCAGTGGTCTCTTATTTCTTTTCCAGATCTGTTTTATATCAAAGTGAATCTCCATGTATTTCCATGTGTTTATGGCTCTCAAGGTTAACGCCCAGGACCCATATGGCGTAATGTACTTATAGCTCGAGCGTGAACCACACTTGTGCAGAGAGCGCTCGTCTGATGAAGGCCTTGGGTGTTGCCATGGTTACTGTGCTGTTCTGCTCAATTGCACAGAGCGAAAGAACGAACAATATCAGATCATATCTCTGCTGGCGTATGCTCTGGGATATCTGCACTCACATTTAGGTTAGGGCAAAATGGGCTCCAATTGAAATGTCAATGTAATGTGTCAAGAAGGAATATTTTAGCCTGGCCAGACCCAGGCAATCGCTGAAGCTGTAAAATGGCCAAAAATCTCTTCTCTTACCTGTAGCGTACATTTACTGAAATATTTTTGAGGTATAGTCAAATCGTAATTTTATTTATTTGAATTAGGGCAATGCATATTAATCAACATGTCAACAAACAGCATCAATGTAAATATGCCGGAATTCGCACAATATCTACTTTACATCCGTTGTCCTAAGGCGGGTAAGAACAGAAGAACATTTAGAGCAAAAGTGGGCAATTATTTTTCCCCAGGGGCCAAATGAGAAGCAGAAAATATTGTGGAGGGCCGGGCCAAAAGTTTGAAGTCTACTCTGGTTATTAATTTTATTTCTACGTTGAAATCAGTAAATGGCATCGTTTACAAAAGCTGGTAAGTTGTGTGTTATTATTAAGTGATGAGAGAGTGAAGTTTTACAAAAACTGAATTTATTCAGTAAAATAATTCAATGGTAAAAGTGAAACATTTTTCAGACTTTAACTTCTTAACTTTGTATTAAGACACCACAATGTCTTTGTTTGCAAAATAATATAATACAACATATGTCACTGCCAAACTGTGTAGGAAAAAAGTCAAAATTAGCATGTTTTAGTGTTGTTTTTTTCTTGATCAGTGAGAGAAATCTCGCCTCTGTTGAGCTTTAACAAGTGCATCAAAGTCAGGTTCATGTTTGAGGTGGAGATGTGAAGCACGTCCGACACATGATGATCAGTACAAATGCATTATGTACAATTTTTAAAGTAGGTTTTATTTTTTTTAATTGCAAGCAACCTTTCGCGGGCCGGTCAGAGTCGGCTCACGGGTCGTATTTGGCCCCCGGGCCTTGAAATGCCCGGCTCTGACTTAGAGAAACACACAGAAGAGACAGAAGTGCAGCAAGTTCACCACAATAGACCATTCTCTGAGTTTAAGAGGCTCCAAGAAGAAGAACATCTACCTGTGTGAGCATGAGCATGTGAGTATTTTTCAATGTTTCAGAGTGTTCTTGACAGTTGAGAAAGATCCACAGTTCCTGACATGAGCAGGTCATGTGTTCCATGACTGTGATCTTCTGATAGACGTCACCATTTGGCCAAATTTGGTCCTGTGTATGTTCCAGTCTCCTCTGGTCAATGCTCTTGTGTTGACTCGGTTAGTCGTTTTTTTTACTTATGAAATCCATTAATGATGGAGGAGCAGGTCCATTTAAAACTTTAAAAACAAGGCGAGCATCCATAAATACCTGAGAACTTTCAAAATCCAAATTATTTTACTTAAGATATTACAATAGTGATACTATAGAGGCTTTTTGTCTAGTGTTTTCAATGTTAAGAATGTTAATATTAAGAGATACACTTAAAGGAACAGCATGTCCTGTTTCATTTTAAATTTCTCCTGATATGAGGCATGTTCAAATCAAATATATATTTTACTGTAATTTTTTTGTAAGTGTAATGCTGATTTACTCTTAATTACAAAAACATTGGACATGATGGACAATTATCGACATTTATCCAGTCAGAAAGCAGAATGAGCCTCACATGAGACTCTTATTTAGGTTGCCAGTTTTAATGCAGAAATGGATTGTTTTAAATCTTAAAAAAAAAAAACTCTCTCTGATGTGAATGGTCAGCTCAGTGAGTGAATTCTGGAGGTTTTGAGTTTTCACATGCGGCACGGACTGTCCTTATACTGAGAATGAGAAAAACGTGTGCTGTGGCTACGTTTATATAATGACGGTCTGAACAGAAGACGCAAAAGTGGCATCGCGTCTTCACTTTTTATTCCGCGTTTAGACAAGCCTTTCCGGGTGGAAATCTGCGTGCATACGGTGACACAAATGTGTGTGGAATTGGATTGGGTATGCATGCCAGGCGGCTAGGTGGCACTGTGATACATTATCACTATGTCCACGTGCATGCGTAGAATCTTCCTTAATTTATTTACTTAATTTAAGTTACTTAACTTTTTAATTTCATTTTAATTTCATTTATTTAACTTAATTAATGGTAAAAGGAGAAATTCAATTTGTTCAATTCAAATTCAAAATTCAAAAAGTTTATTTGGTCGAAGACGTTTCGCAGCTCATCCAAGCTGCTTCATCAGCTCTGGCTGTGGTCTGAGTGCTGATGGACACTGCCTATATCTAGCTGCAGGGAGGAGCTAACTACAATGAAATTACTCTGAAACTATCACCTACAGGGGGTCCTCGGGTTACGCCGCTCTCGACTTACGCTGTTTCGTGGTTACGAACGTGCCCCCATAAAAAAAAAATATATATATTACGCGTCATTCCATCTTACGCGGTTTAGCGTCGTAAGCGACGTAAACAAACGCGGACTAGTTTCGGGCGCACGGCGGAAGAATACACGTTGTGGTTGTAGGGCGGAGAAGACGGCCTCGTGTGTGTGCCCAATGTGGGCGGAAGTACCTGATGTGGGCTCTGATCTGCTCCTATGAAAGCGACAGTGATAACCAAGCAGCGTAGTGGTCTAATTATTGAGATGGAAAGGTTATTGGTGCTTTGGTTGGAAGATCAAAATCAAATTCCGACTTACGACGAAATTCGGGTTACGACGCGTCTTAAGAACGGATCAACGTCGTAACCCGAGGACTCCCTGTATTTGTTTTTCAGTTTCTGTCTGGGCTCTTGTTTAGCATACCCATTCAGTACCATAATGGGTGTTCTCACACCTCTGGACCTGACTTGCTGCCCTATTGTTTTCTTTGTTTGTTTTGATTTAGGTTTGAGGATAGAGTTATAGATGGGGGACAAATGATGAGCCCTCCATTTCTGTTCAAGGAAGGATTCTCTCTTTTTTTGACAAAAATAGCCTCTTTAACTCCCCTCTCAAACCAATTTTTTCTCTGGCCAAGATCTGTACCTCACTGTCCTCAAAGGAGTGGCCCGTGGCTTTGAGGTGGAGATGTACGGCATGGATTCTACCATGGATTCTACCTGGACGACTGAGGGATTCTTCACATTAACTTAATTAAGTTAATTTACTTTATGAATATAAATATCCAGAAATGGTGACATAAACATGTACGCAACGTCAGCAGATTTGACCAGAGTTTTACGTCTTGAGCAGTGTAGACGAAAACGCTATGGCGGAGCGTATTCAAGTTTTCCACTTTGGAGGGTGGTTTCAGTTTTTTGCGTTTTTAAGCCCCCAAAACGCCACCGCCAACGTCACCGTCTAAACAAAAGGCACTTCTGATAAAATATTTTGTCATTTTTACCTGTAAGCCTTCTCATGTAAACAGGACCTGAATCTGCAGTATCTGCAGGACATGTACTTTATGTAAAGGAACCTGTAAGTTTCCCATTAGAAACTCTTCTCTCTGAAGGGTTGTGGTTGCTCTGTGTGGAATGTTTTACAGCTTGATTTATATCCGTATTCCTGCGGAGATAAGCAGGTGACAACACTGGTCCAAGTTAAATATCAGACTGTGGCAAGGTGACCCAACCCAATTTTTTACAGTTATAAAGCAATAAAAACCTGTAATTTAAGGCCGACCAGCACGTCCAGTTACATAAGGTTCCTTTAATCTCACGACATCACTTGCTGTACTCTCAAATCTCTATTGTTTTATTGTATTATTACTGAGCTCGGGTCAGTCTGGGCGTATGTTCCCAGAAGCAGTTGTTTTTCCTCTAAATTTGTCAACCGTGTCTTATTTTAATGTCTATTTTAGAAACTTCCTGTTGTTTTGTAAATGTTTGACAGAGCTGGTCATTTTCTGTGACAGGAAACGCACAGAAGGTTTTTTCTCAGCAAGTCCAAACCAAAAGAGCTATAATAAAATGTGAAATAATGACATTTGTGCAGCGGCTAATTTAATATAGTGTTCAAAAGCATACGCCCATGGTCTGACGCAATTAAATGTACAATTTGTGCATGAGATCAGGGCAACACCTCAGTGAATATGAGCCATGTTCTCAAGTAAAAAAAAACGAGAGGGCATGGTCTGGAAGGGCATCTGGCTCTTTGGCTGATGTTGAAGCACGACGGAGAAGAATATTTGTTAAAGGTTTCAACATGTACACAGCAGTTGCACAATGCACACATTAGTAAACACAGGCAAAAAAGTTTGAAAACTCAAGAAAAAATACAAAATGGATTTAAACAGCACATTTTCAGGAGTCTGTGGTCAATACGAGCGTTCATGGTTCTGTTTAGTGAGGGGAGGATGGAGCGTGAGATTGACAGGCGGATCGGTGCAGCGTCGGCAGTGATGCGGTCGCTGTACCAGACCGTTGTGGTGAGCCTCCCCTCTCAAACCAGCCTTTTGGTTCAGCTCCCCTCTCGATTTACCGTCAGTCTACGTTCCTCCCCTCACCTATGGTCATGAGCTCGGGGTAATGACCGCAAGGACGAGATCACAAATACAAGCGGCTGAAATGAGTTTCCTCCGCAGAGTGGCTGGGCGCTCCCTTAGAGATAGCTCAGTCACACGAGAGGAGCTCGGAGTAGAGCCGCTGCTTCTCCACGTCGAGAGGAGCAGCTGAGGTGGCTCGGGCATCTGTTCCGGATGCCTCCTTTTCATGTCCCACCAGGAGGAGACCCCGGGGAAGACCCAGGACATGCTTGGGGGGACTATGTCTCCCGGCTGGCCTGGGAACACCTTAGGGTCCCCCCCGGAGGAGCTGAAGGAAGTGTCCGGGGTGAAGGAAGTCTGGGAGTCCCTGCTTAGACTGTTGCCCCCGCGACCAGGCCCCGGATAAGCGGAAGAAAATGGATGGATGGAGGGTTCTGTTTAAGAGTTTGATTTTCAACAAAAATAACTGAACTCACTGACAAACTGTTGGCCAATGTTACCTAGTTTGTGACTGGCAAAAGGAGAAATTCAATTTGTCAACTAGACAAAAGTTTATTTGGTTGAATAAACCAAACCATTCTCAGCTCATCCAAACTGCTTCTTCAGTTCTGGTTAGACGCTGGTGGACACTGCCTATATCTGGCTGAAGGGAGGAGCTAACTACAATGAAATTACTATGAAACTACCACACCTATTTGTTTACGGTTTGTGTTAGTTAGGGAAGCCTATTCAATATGCAGTGGGAGTGGAGGGTGAGGTCTGGTTAGCAGAACCATTCAGGACCATAATGGGTGTTTTCACACCTCTGGACCTGACCTGCTGCCCTATTGTTTTTCTTTGTTTTGATTTAGGTTTAAGGATAGACTTATAGATGGAGACAAATGATGTCTGAGACCTCCATTTCTGTTCAAGGAAAGATTCTCTTTGTTGACAAAAACAGCCTCTTTAACTCCTCTCTCGAACCAGTTCAAACTCACTGTCCTCAAAGGAGTGGCCCGGGGCTTCTAGGTGGAGATGTACGGCAGATGAAGGTCCGCTCTGTCTCTCCCGTCTGTGTTGGTACATCCTCTAGTTTGTGATTGTAATTTTATTTGAGAGAGACTTGTTTAACAGCACAAACCAGCCCACCCAGCGAAGTCAGTTCTTTATGGTCAGATTGTGTTAAAATAAAACCTTTGAGATTACGTCTAATTTGAGTATTGCTTTCAGTTAGCTCCAGGCCTCCTTGGAATGTTTGATGACAAAATATCAGTAAATTATGAAGTAATCCTTTTTGTAGGTGGAGTTTAGGATTTATTAATTTATAAAAACTAGCCACTTATACTCACCAAACCTAACTCAAGATGTGGAGATGTCCTGAGAGTGACAGAGGACAATGTTTCCCTGTGGGGTCAATAAAAATAACATAATAACCAACTTTGCACTTTTGTCTTCAGCATTGACTTTCTTTGTTCATTTTCTCAAATTTTTCTGGTGAATGGTGTATTGCTAAACCTGCTTTTCTCCATGGAAATGCTAATGCCTGGAATGTTCCACAGTAAGGCATTAAATCTTTCTATCTCCCTGGGGACAAGGTGACACCGCCAGGTCAAGTTACAGGTAAGATCTGTAGCGAGGCAAAACAAAAACATGTTTGTCATTTTTTATTCATGCTGCACTTACTAGACATAAAGAACTTACAAAAAATGTATGATAGATAAATTACTATTTTTATTATACAAAATATGTTTTTATATTGAGTGTTTTTGCTATGTCCTTTGTCCCTTGGCCAGGTTTTGGACTCTCAGTCCCTCATAAGACTGAAATTAAATTTGATTCAACAGTTACTTCATTGACAAATGGCACAGAAATTCCTTATTTTAATGAAAAATATCATGTGCTTGAAAGATATATTAGTATTTTATTTATTTTTCATAAAAAGAACATCTGTCCCTAGGGATCACTGTCATTTCCACCACAAAATGTAACTTTTAACTTTTTTTTAAAACCTTTGTTTACTTGAACCACATCAGTTGTGATGTGACAGGAGCTCATGTTAGCATAGCAGCGTTAGCTCCCTGGAAGGAAGGGAAACAAGAACAAAATCAAGGTCAAATTTTGCTAAACCAAGAGTAGGTTTATTGGTCGTCATTTCCAAACACCTCATATTTCCTTTGAATCTACAAATAATGAGAAAAATACCATTTTGTATTGTGTATTTTGAGTATATTTTATGCTAACTCTAAAACAGAGATTAGCATGCTAATATGTCATGAGATTTTAAAAGAAATGCTAAACAATAACAATAGTGACAATGTTTATTATTATTTATTTAATATTTATGTCATTTCATTACAACCACTATCAGCAAATGTTTCTACACATTGTGATGAAGTAGAACAAATCAAAATATTCCTAAAAATATGTGTTTCTGAAAAATATCATGACCAAATTTGACCGTAGTTGGAGAATCACCCAAAACAAAACACCTAATTGGCAGGTTTAATGCCGTACTGTGGAACAACAACTCCATAGCGACAAGGAGCTTATGGACACCCCCCAGGAAAGTTCCACAGTGCACCTTGAAGTGGGAAGAAAAATTCCTTTGGGACGAGTGGGCTGTGGGGGTGTAAGACGAGCAGAGGGGGAGGGGAGTCCTTTTCATTGGTTTCACTTTCCTGTTATGGAACATTTTGAGGACTTCTTCCTATTCAAAAGCTACAATCTTTTCTATTAAAGGTTCAATAAGTAACTTTTTGACTGGGCCATGACATCGCCATAGAAACAAGCAGATGAAGGGGCATCTGCTTGTTTCTATGGCGATGTCATTGCTCTGCCTGGAATCTATTTAACAGGTAGTTTTATAGCTCAAAAATCCATTAAAAAAACATTAAAAAAAACACGCCTCTCCACAGATCTGACTTGATCTAGATTGGTCTCCATGAAGATAAAAAGCCTTAATACCAGACTGTCAATCACATATCCATGAAGAAAAGCATTTGACGGCGCCTCCAACAGAAAAGTTACACAATCCACGTTTAAAATGCTAATCGCTATGACAACAATCTAAATAGTCATTTCTGAATTGTATGTAAAGTAGACGGCCGTGCCCTGTGTGAGTTATGCAAGAGCCAAACTTCTATTTCTGTCTGGGGGCAGATATGAGCGGTCATGGATACAGAGGAGAGGGGGCAGTCTGGAGGGAGTCAAAGGGATTTGGGGCATTTTTGGACAGATTAGAAACCCTGTCCTCGTGTGGGGGGTCAGATTTTCCCTTTGCCTTCAGTGAAAATAAAGTCACACATTATCTGGTTGGAAAACTGTAAAGAAATTTAGAATGTTCCATAGTGTGAAAGGATGGAGAGAGTTTGAAGGTGTATTTAGTGAGGGAATACTGAATATCTGAGTTAAAATGTATTTTGTAACATATTCCGATACGTGGGCCAATCAGAGTACTGGATTCTGAATACACCAAGTTGCATTTTATATTTATATATACTAGGGTTATAACTTTTTGAACTTTTTTTCCAAAATCAAAGTCCTGCATCATGATTGGATGAACTTTTTGGTATAATTGGAGAAACCAAACTCGATTTTCAACACTCTTTCCCTAGTGGAGCTAACCAGCCGGTTAGGCTGATATGTTGTAGGCCTAAAGCCATCCCAGAATTCTGGGACAATCATCATTTTTTGACTTATAGAGGCCTATTTTATATTATCTTTACCCTGACTATGTGTTTTGTTCCTGTGTTATTAAAGAGAAAATTTGGTTATTTTATGATTGAACAGATATTAACCTTCTAACGGTATTATTCTGGTTGTTGGTCGGCTTTACGAAAACTTCATTTTGAGTCCGGGGGGACATTTTTCAAAAATATGACCAAATGAAGGTCAATTACTTTCATTACTAGCAAAAGTTCATGATATGATACAGGGTATAGATGTTGTAAAAGCATTTTAACCCTAATATATACATTTTTTAACTTTAGTTAATTAAGATTAGCAAAGTAAATAAGCATTTAGCACAATCCTTGACAAAGGGTTATTATATTAGCCATTATTCAGGTCCATATTCACTGGAGTCCATCGTTCTAGGAACAAGTCCATTTTCAGCTGGAGTTTGGCTGTTCCATGATATCAACTTGTTTTAGTTTTTGTATCCATTCTGTCTTTGTCGGGAGGAGAGGGTTTCCTCCAGTTAACCGTTTTCATTTTTTGTGCAATCATCAAAGGAATACGGAGAACATACTGTTGATCTTTTACACATACATTATCTGACAATGCTCCTAATACATACAGTATATCAGTGGATCCATAGGGAGTTCACAAGATCGTATCTTTTCTATTTCGATTTTAATGTCCTGCCAATAATTACAAAGAACTGGGCAATTCCAGAAAATCTGTGAGTGGTCCACCACCATGCCACAATTTCTCCAACATAGTGGGGACATTTTTTGTAGAAACTTCAAATGATTAAAGGGGTTCTAAAATGTCTAATTTTTGTCTTCCAGTCAAATTCCTTCCACAGATTACTGCTGACACCTCCCTCCATGTCTTATCCTCAATAATCACATTTAACTCCAATTCCCATCTACTACATAGTATTATTTCATAGTTTCATTTCTGTTCCTCTGTTTGTCAAGCATTAACTTCTAATTTAAAGAATGAAAAATGCACACCTTCACTAATCTCACTAATAACTTGCAGTTCAAAATGACCGAATAAGGTACTGCAATGTATTCCTTTTAATTTAAGAAAATAACTGCAATGAGAAGTAACAGTACCGGAATACAGGTACTCAAACAATTAATGTTCTGAATATGTATTTTTCAGTACATTCAGTTACTTCCCAACACTAACAGTACGGCATTAAAAACGTATCTCCATGAAGAAAAACTTTATGGACTGAACAATGAGTATATGTAATAGTGAACCAAAGAGAAATTTCCAAAGTTAAGCTAAGAAGAAAAGCATTACAAGGCTAGATCTGTGGAGAGGCTAACCCAAATAAACTTTTGTCCAGTTGACAAATTGAAATTCTATCTAAATTGAATATTCTCCTCCATTTCTACCTGGACGACTGAGGGATTCTACACACAAACCCCACATAAATGCATTTTTTTAGTCATAAAAGCATCGGTCTTGCATTTATCCAGTTACAAGCAAGAATAATGCCATACTGTGGAACATTTCAGACAAAGTATTGGGAAAAGCAGATGGTGAACCCCCCAACCAGAACTCAGCACTTTTATATTAGACCTTATTCCACGCTTTATTCATGGCTCTCAAGTCTCATGCATTGAGAGTGTGACACAAGCAATTCGACGCCACACATGGCATTTCTCACGCTGATTTTTTTTTTTTTTTTTGTGCCCAGAAAATCGGTCTGTGTGGCTCAGTTTATGCAGGCACCGCGCGTTTTCAGCGAAAAAAACTCTCCCCCTCCTCCCCGTCCCGCTCCCCGGAAAAAAAAATCAGCCAATCAGAAAATAGATTGTTCTGTTGTTGGGCAGACTGTAGAGTGTAGTTTCAGCTGCTAAGCGCACACTGCGGTGATGATAAAACAAACTGAGAACCATCAGGTAATAACTTCATTTATATAACTCTCATTAGTTGCTTTGTAGTTTAAGTTTGCTTAGGAAAAGAAAGTGAAAAAACTTTTAGAAAAGTTTTGCTGCTAAAATATGAACTAAAGTAGGTTGAATTGTGTAAAATGTTCAATGTTTATGTTCTTTAAAGGGCCCGTGTTGTTTCCTCTTCACAAACACACCTGGAGTTGTGTTTGTTTTATTTTATTCACACATTTTTAACGCACAAACTCTGCTTATTAAAGGGACATGCCACCCCCAGGTCAAACTTGGGCATCTCCCCACAGTCCAGAGACTAAAATAAGTGGTGGAAAGCGTTTTTCTGGTGACCCAGCCATTGTCCAGGTCTGTCAGCACTGACCGCCGCGGTATCTGCAGCTACTCCGCGTTGCTACTCCGCTACTGCTTGATGCTTTTCCCAATTACTTTCTGTGTAGTGCGCATTCATATCGAGTGCAAATAAATGAACAAATCAACACGGAGAGCTTGACTTGGTAATTTTGGGTGGGAACTATTTTTCAGTGCGGAAAAACACAGCCGAAGCACACACCACGCTGACAGGGGAATCCCTGTTACGCAGCGTGGTGTGTTTGACCTGGGGGTGGCATATCCCTTTAAGGCTGAGCTCTTCTCTCAAACAGAAAACACTCCGTTCCACCTTATGATGTCATGTGGTGATACAGGAAGTGCTCTGTTGTGTTTTTAAACCCCGTACATCTTCACTAGAATCATTTGGATAATTTCAGCCACGGAATTGGCCCTTTCTACTGAACAAAACGTAAAAGCTGTTAATGTGAAAACTACCGCTACATGACATCACAAGGTAGAACAGAGCATCTTGAGCTTTGGAGATGTGGACAGAAACAAAGAATGAAACAAAACACAACTAGAGGTATGTTTTGATGAGGTAACACCATTCTAACATGGCTTAAAGCTCACAAGAGTCAATTTAGTGTCAAGAAGGACTTAATTGTCAAGATCAGGAGTCCCGTGCAAAAAAATACAACCCAAATCACGATGGTGGTACCTGTGGCAAATAGAAAATATTTTTTTTTACCTAAGTGCAATATTTCATGAGGCCACACTTGGATACGAAACCTTTCTCACCAATAATTTCTGATATACAGCTCTGGAAAAAAAAAAAAAAGAGACCACTGCATTTTTTTCTGAAATCAGCATCTCTACATGTATTACAGCCATTCCATTCCAGCGTCTGTTGAATTCCAACACAAACACAAAGCTGAGCTACTTCAGGTCTTGCACCAGGAGTGGAATAAAGTCACCCAAGAACAATGGCCGCAAAATGGCCTCGCTGATCAGTCGCTCCGTGCCGACTCACTCCTTTGAAAATAAAATAAAAATAAGATAAATCACTTTTTTCACTTTTTGCACTTGCACTGCACTTCCACGCTATGTGAACGACCGTAGCACACTTTTGGAGCTATGTCCGTCAGTAAGCGCGGACTTTAAAGCCCCAGTGTGTAGGATTCGTGGCGCATAGGTGGATGGTGCTATTGCACTTTCTGTTTTAGCTACGGCAGACCTTGAGGGTCACCCGGGCGCTACTGTATAAATAAAACGCTGTCCCGGTTGTTGTTTTTTTTTTTTTTTTTCTCATGAAAACACACATTCCCGATCATGTAGCTTGACACTCCACACATCAAATGAAACCTTACAGTCTCCTCTTTTTGACTATGCAATTAATTTCCCTGCACAACAAACACTCCCCGAGCACATGGGGCTTTTATACGGAAAAGCACAAAACGAGGTTAGCTTACCTTAGAATGATTTGCACAGGTCAAACTCTGTATTTCACCATAATCTTGCTCTCAATTTGTCCGTAAGGATCCAGCGAATAAAATCCAGTAAAAAAATTTAGTCCAAAACACGTGTTAGATCCATTACAACATGTGATCCGGCAGCATGCTTGTGTTGTTTACCCAAAACCACGAGCCTTGCCGAAGGCGGAGCCCAAATGTCCTTCTGTGGCTCTCGTATTCAAAATGGCTGCCTCTACATGGGGTCAATCCCCCTTTTATGTGACTATATCTAAGTCCAAAAGAATACTTTGATTTCATGATGGAAGTGAAAAGGCTTGGAAAACACTGTATTTTTGAATGGGTATCGTCAATTCCAGTAATTAACGGGTAAAAATCTTACACACTGTCCCTTTAAGTTGAATGTATCATGTTTGTCACTACCTCACTGTTACCTGTGCAATAACCTGTACAATACTTATACTACACTATATTATGTGCAATCTGTGAAATACTCTACTTACACATTATTTAATCGTACCTGTACCTTTGCATTTTTATTACATTTTATTACATTTTTTTATTATATTGTTAACTTCTTCCCCTGCACTTTTTGCAACACTTTTTTACCATGTACTATTATTGCTGCTATTAGTACTTCTTGACTATCTTAGCGAGTCAGCGGTTCTTCTGATCCTAAGCATTTCTTTGCATTGTTGACCTTGTGTTGATCCTAAATATGACAAATAAACAATCTTGAATCTTGAAATGTGAAAGACTTGTGGGGAGCATGCCAAGATTCATGAAAGCTGTGATTAAAAATAAGGGTTATTGCACCAAATATTGATTTCTGAACTCTTCTTAAGTGTAAACATTAGTATTATGTTTAAATTATATGTTTAAAATGAATTTGATCTTGTTTCTTTGCATTGTTTGAGGTCTGAAAACATGGATCTTTTTTGTTATTTTGACCATTTGTTATTTTCTGCAAATAAATGCTCTAAACGATAATATTTTTATTTGGAATTTGGGGGAAATGTTGTCAGTAGTTTATAGACTCAAACAAAAATGTTCCTTTTGCCCAAACACATACCTATAAGTAGTAAAATCAGAAAAAACTGATCATTTTGCAGTGGTCTCTTATTTTTTTCCAGAGCTGTAGTATAATCACGTGTAGTTGTGTTTAATTATTCCATGCTCAATGAACAAAACAAACCTCAAAGTATAATATCTGCGTGTTTTTCATTAATCTGAGTGTATAATTGACAGGGTATGTGTGCAGAAATCTAGACGTGGTTGTCAGGAGACCAGCTGCCTCTGCTCAGGTCCAAACACATGAGACGGAGCGAGGCCAAGGCTTCATTACATGTCCATTCAGCAGTTACACTTTCTGAATCAGCTTCACATGATAAGCACAAAATAAAGCATATTCATAGCAAAAAAGAGGTGAGTGTCATGAGGAAATAATTATAAGAGGTCAGCCCATTTCGTTGCGTGCTTCCTCAATAAAAAACAAACAAACAACAATAGCGGAGTTTTAAAGCCACAGCGTGTCACTTTTTGGCCAGAAAAGACTAAAATAACAGCATGTTTTTACATTTTGGTTGCTTATTGCACTGAAATATCGTGGTCTACACTTTGTGGGCTTGGATCTTCACAAACCTGGAGATCTGGTCTGCTTGTTATCATGGAAAAGTTGTTGCTTTTGCTAGAATATTCCACATTATGGCACAAAATAGGAGCGTTCCAAAGTTGTGAAATGGATTTAACTTTCTATTTCAATGGAATCACGCAAGAGACCTCCAGAAAGTTATTTACTGTGTCTTTAAAGCTTCTCAAAGTACTACAAAAGGACATTATGTATTCGCTCCTCACATACCAACAGTTGTCAGTACTGCCCTGGGGCTGAGTGACAGAAACATGGCGGCTAATCTATGCCAGTAGCAACTCCAACCCCCTCACACTGTAGGGTTAAGTGTCTTGCCAAAGGACACAACAATTTACACTGATACGAACTGGGATCAAACCACTAACCCTCCAGTTACGACGCACCAATGAACCACCTGAGCCACAAACACTATCAAAAGGCACCACCGCCATTATTTTTTCTTGAATTTTCATTGGCCATGTTAAAAAAAACACTGCATAACTTTTCTGGTACTTGCTCTTCTCCATGGAGATATTATTGCTTTGCCTGAAATGTTCCACCATACAGCATTAAACGCATCTCCCTAGCGTTTATAATTCATTACAGCACACTTTTCTACATTAAGCGGCATCGCCTCTCTTGCATCTTGGGATTTCACCTTCTTAGGGCCTGTTTACACGAGAACGCTTACGGGTAAAAACGACAAAATATTTGATCCGAAGTGCCTGTCGTTTAGACGGTGACGGCATTTTGGGGGCTTAAAAACGCAAAAAACACGTTTACATCACATCGGTCCATATATCAGTGTACAGTCATACCTCACCTTACGAAAGACCCAAATAACCAATAATCCAAGTTACAAAACGCCTTTACGTAAAATTTCCGTCTCTGAATACTAAAGAAAATTCAAGTTACGAAACCTCAAAAATTCAAATAATGCGCGCTCTGCTTCGCAGCCGCCCGAATCCCCCGAAACGTAAATACACTTGTAAATACTCTCCAACAGGGTTTAGGGGGGTATTGGGGCCTTGGAACGAATCAGGCCTTTTACATTGCAACTCTACTCACGAATAAATCACGTTACGAAACCACTTCTGGAACAAATTAATTTCGTAAGGTGACATATGACTGTACTTTGTTTGGCAGGACTCCCAGTCCACACCTTGTTGCACCTTTGTTGCTTTGTAGTCTGAAACAATAGTTGAACTCACCAGGAGCCATGTTTTGTTTTACTTTTCGTGGTGCAGATGAGAAGGAAGATTCTACACATGGACATAGTGATAATGTATCACAGCGCCACCTAGCCATCTGGCATGCATACCCAATCCACCCATCTGCACGCAGATTTCCTCCCGAAAACGCTCGTCTAAACGCGAAATAAAAAGTGAAGACACGACGCCACTTTTGCTCTTCTGTTCAGATCGTCATCATATAAACACAGCCTAAGTTTAATGCCATACTTTGGAACATTCAAATGAAGGAATAACAAAATTACACGGTGTAGTTCAAATAAAACTCTCCATACATCATTATTGCTTGTATATTTTATTTTATGTACAGTACATGTAAAAAAGAAAACAAAAAATAGCCAATAACATTGACCGACGAGGGCAACAGCAGATAGTCATGTTGCTCTATGGAAAATCCCCTGTTCAGGCTTAAGTACACAGACCAGCACAGACCAGCACACTCCGATGAGGCTTACAGGCTGTGGAGACCAACCGACACTGACCACTGTGAGGAGGAGAAGTAAACGATGTCCACCATTTCACCTTAAACCATAAAAGAGCCGACAGACGCTGGGCTTGGCCATAGTGAGGGTGTCCAAATGATTAGCCTGACAGAAACAAAAATTCAAGGGTTTAAGGGTTCCTGTTCAATTTACAAATATCGAAGAGACTAGAATTCAGATTTGCTCATTCAAATTAAAGTATTTTATTTTAACAAGCCATTTCACTGTTAAATTTAGTTAAACACTTTGTACTTGGTTTCACATTGACTATAATGGCATAGCGAATTCATAAATTATTATATAAAATTAGGGATGTACCGATCCAGCTTTTTCAGTTCCGATACCGATGTCGACACTTTGACTTTTAAGTGTCTGCGGGTACCTGATATGAACAGATACCAGTGTAGAGAGGAAAAATTGCACTTATTTCCTCAAAACATTGTTAACTCATTACACAAGAGACCCAACTGTGTTATGCAACTGTTATTTATCTTTCAGAGAACTCCTGAACAGTTAATATGGGGTTCTAGGGGAAAAAAAATAAAAATAAAAAATAAAAAATCAGCCGTAAGTAGTAGTCTTAGATCCAATAAAAGGGTATCGCCTTAACCGATATTATGGAAACGCGACCGGATCCAGCAAATCTTTCAGTATCGGTACATCCCTAATAATATAAATTACAATTTCAGTTCATGAATGTATTACATACGAAACCAAGTAAAATCTTAAACATTTCGCCATTTCATTTCAAATCTAGACATTTCAAATCCAGACATTAAAAAGTGTCATTTCACAATTCAATTCTTGTTTGAGCAGTAAAAAAAAGCCACGAGTCGCTAGCCTGTTACGACACTAGGTCATTTTAAGTTCAAATTTCACTTCTTTTTGGGTCGACATTTTAAACTTTTTAGACGTCAACGCAACCTTTTCACGTGCCGTTTCCCGTCACAGCAAACCCACAATGGCCGAAACCAACATCGTCCATATGCAATCTTGGTTTTACTTTTAAATTCTCCAGGCTCATTCTCCCTCCCTTCTAGCGTTTCTACCTCTGCTCACCCAACCCCCACGTCTCCCTCCTCCTTCCTCGTTCTCTTGGGACCGCTTCAACAGTACCGCTTTCAATGCAAAGGTCATTAAAGGTCATTCCGGTCTCCAAACAAGCCAGCGCACAAGCCAACTCCAGTCCGTTTCTCCCCGTTAGCACGCTCAGCAGTTGAATTCACAGTATTCTTACAGCATTTTCTTTAGAAAGTTATAAAGCCATAACTAAAATGCATTCAGGGGCATGTAAAAGACACCAAAGTTGAGCCCGTCCAGTGAAATGTATGTGATTTGATATGCAATGGTTCTCAAACCGCGGTGGTTCTCTTTAAGTTCACTATGCAGAGGTTTTAGTCCTTGTTTAGGCCAGGTTTAGACCAAGATTAGACCTGGTTCAGACCTAGAATAGTCCTGGTAAAGTTGAGGTGTAGACTAGTTTTAGTTCATCTTTCAGGTGAGGTCTGCTCTTATATAGTAGTAGCACATTTTATTCCTTTATAATTAAATGGGAATTTGAATATTTTTCCAAGTGGTTTAGTCTTGGCTTAGTTTTGAACCAGTCTGACTAAACGGCCAGATAGAAGCACCAGTAGTCCAGTTCAATTTTAGTTCCAGATTATTCCTGTTTTAGTCTAGGTTTAGTATCAAATTTCAGTTTTAGTCCAATCCTAGTACTCATTTTATTTCGTTTAACTTTTATATAACCATTATTATTACATGGGAATTGATTTAACATGGTCTAGTCTCGGGTTTGTAACCAGAATAGTCCTGGTTTAGTCCTGGTAAAGTTGAGGTGTAGACTAGTTTTAGTTCATCTTTCAGGTGAGGTCCGCTTTTACATAGTAGTAGCATATTTCATTCCTTTATAATTAAAATAGGGAATTTGAATATTTTTCCAAGTGGTTTAGTCTTGGCTTAGTTTTGAACCAGTCTGACTAAATGGCCAGATAGATGTACTGGTAGTCCAGTGCAGTTTTAGTTCCAGATTATTCCTGGTTTAGTATCAAATTTCAGTTTTAGTCCAATCCTAGTACGCATTTTTATTTTGTTTAACGTTAATATAACCACTATTATTACATGGGAATTGATTTAACGTGGTCTAGTCCAGGGTTTGCAACCAGAATAGTCCTGGTTTAGTCCTGGTAAAGTATTTAGGATATTTTTCCAAGTGGTTTAGTCTTGGCTTAGTTTTGAATAAATCTGCCTTAATGGCCAGATAGAAACAGTCCAGTCCAGTTTTAGTTCCAGACTAGTCCTGGTTTAGTATCAAATTTCAGTTTTAGTCCTATCCTAGTACTCATTTTATTTTGTTTTACATGGGAATTCATTTAAAGTGGTCTAGTCTGGGATTTGTCTTTAAAGGGATATGCCACCCCCAGGTCAAACTTGGGCATCTCCCCACAGTCTAGAGACTAAAATAAGTGGTGGAAAGCGTTTTCCTGGTCACCCAGCCATTGTCCGTGTCTGTCAGCACTGACCGCCGCGCACAGCTGCAGCTACTCCGCGTTAGACTGGAGGCTAATGTCGCCAGAGAAAGATTTCGGCCAAAAGTAATTAATTTGCTCGATGCTTTTCCCAATTACTTTCTGTGTAGTGCGCATTCATATCGAGTGCAAACAAATGTGCAAATCAACACGGAGAGCTTGACTTTGTCATTTTGGGGTGGGAACTATTTTACAGTGCGGAAAAACACAGCCGAAGCACGCGCCACGTTGGGAGTTCCCGTTACGCAGCGTGGTGTGTGCTTCGGCTGTGTTTTTCCGCACTGAAAAATAGTTCCCACCCCAAAATGACAAAGTCAAGCTCTCCGTGTTGATTTACACATTTATTTGCACTTGATATGAATGCGCACTACACAGAAAGTAATTGGGAAAAGCATCAAGCAAATTAATTTGTTTTGGCCGAAATCTTTCTCTGGCGACGTCAGACTCCAGTCTAACAATGGCTGGGTGACCAGGAAAACGCTTTCCATCACTTATTTTAGTCTCTGGACTGTGGGGAGATGCCCAAGTTTGACCTGGGGGAGGCATATCCCTTTAAATCTGAAGAATGGGTCAGCTAAATACAACAAGTTTAGTCCGGTCTTAGTCCTACTTTAGTCCAGATTTAGCACATAGACCTGGTTTAATTTTTGTCCGATCCTTGTACACATTTGATCTTGATTTAGCATGTTTAACTTTTATATAATAAGAAATGCTATTTTCAGTTGCTTGACAATAGTACTTGAAAAGCCAAATATTTTTAAAAGGTATTTACTTCGTGTGACAAGTTTGAAAACCACTGCTGTATTGTTAATGCTAAAATGTACTCCTTATGTTTAAATGCAAGAATACAGTGTACACAACCTTCATGGTGTCGTCCCCATTAAGGAAAAAATGTACAATAAAAACATTTTTTTTCATCTCCAAGGCAATGGATAGTCAAACCACAACAACTTCTGAATACCCCTTCTGCCATTCAAGGGCTGTTTCTCGCAATTAGTGTTCAACAATTACAGCAGGCCACCAAGGTACAGAATAAAGTGCTTTTTTTTCTTAAAATGTGAGTTAAATAATTAAAGAAACTAAGTAAAAATGGTCGCTGGGGTACCAAAATGTCAAGACACAGCTAAACAAATGGAAGATGGTCAAAAGATGGAGCATGTTTTTTTTTTCTTTTTTTAAATATATCCACAGATTATGTTTAAGAATGAACACTCAGTCACTTGTATTGTCCGTGATGGGAGACGTTCACATTTCAGAAGGATTCAAGGTAAGACTTTGTCCAACCTCACGCAACACATCCAGAAGACAAGTCCACAAAAACAGGTTTGAAATCTGAACTTTGCCGTGTACTCCGATAGCATCCACAATATTCGGTTTGAAAGACGGAAAACTATAGGAAGCCTTTTAAATTCATAGTTTAGGGGTGGGCGATGTGTGATGAAATTCAAATTACTGAAATTATTTTGCGAAAAATACGGCATATTGCAATTCAAATTCCACCTTTTCCTGCCCACCCCCTCCTATTGGTCAGCCGCAGCATGCCCTGAGTGAGTGACAGGTCAATTTAACCAATCACAGAGAAGAAGAAGAAGAAGCAGATTACTTTAGTTATCGCAATATAACAATACTAACTTTAACATAAACTAAAACCAAAATCGCGAGCTCACCCCTATTTGGAAGCAAATGTTTTAAATGAAGAATAAATACAATAACTCTCATAATCAAAGGAGAAGTTCAATTTGTCAACTGGACAAAGTTTGTTTGGTTGAAAACGTTTCGCCGCTCATCCGAGAGGCTTCGTCAGCTCTGGTTATTGTACTGGTTAGACCCTGCTTATATCTAGCTGCCGGGAGGCGCGTCCTACAATGACAAAAGCTCTGAAAACGATCCCCCCTAATCTGTCTCTTTGTTTTTCAAATTACTCTGACGGCTGGTTTCGACCCCCTATTCAACGTCTAACGACCCTCTCCACCCCTCTGCCCTGGCTCTGTTTGACCGTTGAGACCGGCGACTCCGGCGACTCCAAGCAGAAGTCTTCAGGAAGCCCACACACACAGACCAATACCTGCTTTTTGATTCACACCACCCACTGCAGCACAAACTGGGTGTTATTCGGACATTACAACACAGGGCCCAAGTGGTTCCCACAAGCACAGAGGGCAAGGAGAAAGAAGAGCAACATGTGCAGGAAGCCCTCTCTGTTTGTGGATATCCTAAATGGGCTGTCAACAAAACCAAGAGAGACAAGGACAATAAACAAGACAACAGAGAATCCGAACCCAGGAGGAAAGGGGTAGCGATTCCGTACCTGGCCGGCATTTCGGAAAAACTACAGAGGATTTTCAGACAATATGAAATTCCAGTTTATTTCAAACCCACAAACACTTTAAGACAAAAACTGGTCCACCCAAAGGACAGAACACCGAGCCACAAACAAAGCAATGTGGTCTACTCCATTCAGTGTAGTGAGGATTGCAGTGAGCGCTATATTGGGGAAACAAAACAGCCACTTCACAAGAGGATGTACCAACACAGGCGGGCGTGCCAGAGTGGACCGGCTTCTGCGGTACATCTTCACCTAGAAGCCACGGGCCATTCTTTTGAGGACAGTGAGGTTCAGATCTTAGCCAGGGAAAAGAACTGGTTTGAGAGGGGAGTTAAAGAGGCTATTTTTGTCAAAAAAGAGAATCCGTCATTAAACAGAAATGGGGGAGTGAGACATAACTTGTCTCCCATTTATAATGCGATTCTTAGACCAGTCAAACAGAGCCAGGGCAGAGGGGTGGAGAGGGTCGTTAGACGTTGAATAGGGGGTCGAAACCAGCCGTCAGAGTAATTTGAAAAACAAAGAGACAGATTAGGGGAGGATCGTTTTCAGAGCTTTTGTCATTGTAGGACGCGCCTCCCGGCAGCTAGATATAAGCAGGGTCTAACCAGTACAATAACCAGAGCTGACGAAGCCTCTCGGATGAGCGGCGAAACGTTTTCAACCAAACAAACTTTGTCCAGTTGACAAATTGAACTTCTCCTTTGATCATGGATTCTACCTGGACGACTGAGGGACTTTTCACGCAATAACTCTCATATTTGGATTTTTAGGAATAGTAATGTAGTGAGTGAAGAACATGCCCAAGAACAGGACAGTGACCGGTTCTAACACTTAAGTCTAAACCTAATAGATGAAGTATTCTGGTTTTATAATGTATTTTCTGTTGTTGTGTTATTAAGACCATATGCGCATGTTCTATTGAGGTATTTTCCATCAAAGTCATCAAACTATTCCAAATGTTGCAAAATTTCTTCCAGACTTAGCAGTTGGGGGTTGTGTTGCCTGACAATTGTGAGTCATGTTCTAGTTTGCGGTTGTGCCATTGATGAGTCAAAGTTATGAGCGATGAGTCGTAAGTGGAAAATGGATAGGTTTGTCACTCGTACGGATCAGGGAAGCCATAGAAGTGGGTACAGGGATTGGAAGAGGCTATTTACATGGGGGGGGGGGTGGATCTTGGCAAAGTTAGATGTAGCTAGCTTTGGTAATGGCCAGAAGAATAGTGCCATGTTTAGGGGTTTAGTAGAGTTAGTAAAGTCGGCTAGCTTCATCCTAACAATTCTTGTGCTTTTAAAAAGAAGTCTTTAAAGTACCCTTTCTTCATACGAATCACTCGCCAACAGTGTTGAGCTTTGTGCTTTTTATAGCAAACTATAAATCTGTACATTTGATCTTGGTGCACTCACTAGTCCCGGTCTGAGCCGGGTTTAGTCGATGTAGACTTTGGTTTTGGTCCTGTTATAGTCCTGGTTTAGATCTAGTTTAGTCCCAATGTTCATGTGGAGTGTAGGCAAGGAAGAAGGAATAACTCATGTGATTGAAACCTAAAATACTATACATAATTATTATACTTTGACTGTTGACTAGGGTTGTCAAAAATATTAATACTCAGATAGGGCGGCAGTAGCTCAGTTGGTATAGTGTTTGTCCACTGATCCAAAGGTTGGTGGTTCAAATCCTGCTCTCTGAATGTGTGTGTGTGAATGGGTGAGTGATTGCTTGTTGTAAAGCGCTTCGGGTGCCTTGAAGGTGGAAAAGCGCTATAGAAAGATAGTAACCGAGTATCTAAAGTAGGAAGAAATAGCATTAATAGAACCAAACTGGACATTTCCTGAATCGTTTTAGCATCTGCATCTATAGCAGAACTAGGATAAGACCACATGAAGAGTGTTTGAAAATTATATTGTCTAAAAAGGATTTGTAGTATCAAAACAGTTACCTAGTATAGAATTTTTAACATTGTGACATCATGGAAGATAAGCAACTTCTCATTCTATTAGGTTGTTGGACTTCACGATTGCTAAAGAAACTGTAAAGTGATCGAGATTGCAATAACCAAAATATATTGTGGATGCTATATAAAAACACAGCATCATTTGATGGTTTAAAACATCAGTGTGGACATGGCCTGCCTGAAGTCCAGAAAGAAAGGAGAAAGGAAGGTAGAAAAAAATCCAAAATGGACACCACCGTTTATGGATCGATCCTCATGACGGCGGCGAGGAGAGCAGCAAGATTCTGTGGTAGAAAGGTGGACTCAAGAGAAAGATAATAAATACATTCTGGTTCTTATAGTGTCATTATCCGGTTCTACAGAAATATGAATAAAATCTAAAAAATAAAAAAAGCAGGAATCGTCCATGTCGGTTCATAGTAAACCACGGAGATGTTTGCCGTTTATTTGCTCCCTTATCCCGCCTCTCGTCACTCCACGTTGGCGGACATTTTCCACCAGCCTTGTGTGAAAAAAGGAAGAAAAAAAGAAAGTGTATAAATAGTAGCTGTGGCAACCGCACGTACTCCTCTTCCTGGGTCTGCGAGCATGGTGTGAGGACTGGTGACCTCTTTTGTCCCTCCTCAGCTCCTGTAGTGGACAAAAGACACATGTCAAGACAACTGGTAAAATGGGACCTTGGCAATCCTAAAAAAAAAAAAAAAAAATGAAAATATTAACACTTTTTGGACAGCCTTACATTGGAAAGCCTGGTCTAATCACGAGTAAAGCTGGGCGGTATGACCAAAAATTGATATCACGGTATTTGACGGTATTTTTTAATTTTTTTTTTCCATGCATGACGAGGTGTTAACCCCATTTCCTAATAATTGAGAGAATAATTACTGCAGTAAATTGGATTTGGTAAAACATCTCTGGGTCTAGTGCTTTAATCATCTCCTTGAAGCTCCTTTCTCAACGGGACTAAGTAGTTCCATGTCTAAATGGACAGTAACAGCGTTGGTAATATCGTTCCACCATTTGCTTTTCTTGTCGTAGACAGTCCCCGTAGCAAACGTGTCTTTGAGTGACGTCTGAGTCGCTAAAACTTTAGCCTGACATCATTTACAGAATATGTTTGTTTGATCAGCGTCAGATTTCTTAAAGCTGAAGTTCTTCCACACAACTGCCACGGCTCCTCTTTTCAGTACAAGTTCCTCGGTTTCTAACAACAACAACGTCCATGTTGTTCACCGCTCAACACACACTCTACCCATGTCCCAATTCGAGGGTTATTGATCCATGTGGTGCGTGTTGTTAGCATTAGTGTTAGCAGCATGTCTGAGCGCTGCGAGCGGCTCTGTGGACCTGTCCCACGTCCCTTGTGGTCCGCGGTGGCTAGTTCGAGGGCTGCAGCCTTCGCAGCCTTCGCAGCCTTCGCAGCCTTCGCAGCCTTCGCAGCCTTCGCAGCCTTCGCAGCCTTCGCAGCCTTCGCAGCCTTCGCAGCCTTCGCAGCCTTCGCAGCCTTCGCAGCCTTCGCAGCCTTTGCAGCCTTCGGAGCCACCGAAAAAGCGGCAGAAAAATTGGGACACGGCTTACGCTTCCACCGCTCTCGTGCAAAACAGTTCCCCGGCGCGACGTTCCGCTGCTCTGTGTTCCCGACGTTTTGTACGCACACACTCACCGGTATTGTGATAAATGAAAATTCATATAATTTAAAAAAACAAAAAAAACTGTATTAGCCCTAGCTCAAAGTGGATAGGTTATCTGCAGAAAGAAAAGCATTATAATTTTCTCTTCTATTGATCTACGACATCCAAGACCATTTAGTTAATTTTATTTTTAATTATGGCAATTTATCACAGTAAATAGTCCCAATTGAATCCTCCTTTGTCCAAACCACATACACTTACAGACCGTAGACCTCTCTAATTAAATGCCATACGATGAACACTGACTATTAATTATACACTTCTACCTCCCCTTGCATATTTCTTCAGATCATTTAATCATAGTTTTAATTTTGATAATTAGTTTTATCTTTGTGGGCAGGCATTTTTCACATTAAGAGGATTAAAATGTATGCACACACTCAATTCATCCAAAACTTAGGTCCCCATGAGGCAAACATCCTTATTATTAAATCAAAAACTAATCCTGTAGTTTAGATCTGTACAGTACCTGAAATATAATTCATTTATTAAATCACAAATCTAAAAACGATCTCAAATGCTTGTCTGAAAAACTGCAATTAGATATATTCCACAAATATCTGCTCTAGTTAATCTTTAGTTAATACTTGTTCAGTTTAATGTTTTGGATCTAGTTAAGTCCAAAAATACAGTGGCTTGCGAAACTATTTGGCTCCCTTGAACTTTGTGACCTTTTGCCACATTTCAGGCTTCAAACATAAAGATATAAAACTGTAATTTCTTGTGAAGAATCAACAACAAGTGGGACACAATCATGAAGTGGAACACACTTTATTGGATATTTTTAACTTTTTTAACAAATAAAAAATGAAAAATTGGGTGTGCAAAATCATTCAGCCCCATTGAGTTAATACTTTGTAGCGCCACCTTTTGCTGCGATTACAGCTGCAAGTCGCTTGGGGTATGTCTCTATCAGTTTTGCACATCGAGAAACTGATATTTTTGCCCATTCCTCCTTGCAAAACAGCTCGAGCTCAGTGAGGTTGGATGGAGAGCGTTTGTGAACAGCAGTTTTCAGTTCTTTCCACAGATTCTCAATTGGATTGAGGTCTGGACTTTGACTTGGCCATTCTAACACCTTGATATGTTTTTTGGTGAACCATTCCATTGTAGCTTTTGCTTTATGTTTTGGATCATTGTCTTGTTGGAAGACAAATCTCCGTTCCAGTCTCAGGTCTTTTGCGGACTCCATCAGGTTTTCTTCCAGAATGGTCCTGTATTTGGCTCCATCCATCTTCCCATCAATTTTAACCATCTTCCCTGTCCCTGCTGAAGAAAAGCAGGCCCAAACCATGATGCTGCCACCACCATGTTTGACAGTGGGGATGGTGTGTTGAGGGTGATGAGCTGTGCTGCTTTTACGCCAAACATAACGTCTTGCATTGTTGCCAAAAAGTTCGATTTTGGTCTCACCTGACCAGAGCACCTTCTTCCACATGTTTGGTGTGTCTCCCAGGTGGCATGTGGCAAACTTTAAACGACACTTTTTATGGATATCTTTAAGAAATGGCTTCCTTCTTGCCACTCTTCCATAAAGGCCAGATTTGTGCAGTATACGACTGATTGTTGTCCTATGGACAGATTCTCCCACCTCAGCTGTAGACCTCTGCAGTTCATCCAGAGTGATCATGGGCCTCTTGGCTGCATCTCTGATCAGTCTTCTCCTTGTATGAGCTGAAAGTTTAGGGGGACGGCCAGATCTTGGTAGATTTGCAGTGGTCTGATACTCCTTCCATTTCAATATTATTGCTTGCACAGTGCTCCTTGGGATGTTTAAAGCTTGGGAAATCTTTTTGTATCCAAATCCAGCTTTAAACTTCTCCACAACAGTATCTCGGACCTGCCTGGTGTGTTCCTTGTTCTTCATGATGCTCTCTGCGCTTTAAACAGACCTCTGAGACTATCACAGTGCAGGTGCATTTATACAGAGACTTGATTACACACAGGTGGATTCCATTTATCATCGTTAGTCATTTAGGTCAACATTGAATCATTCAGAGATCCTCACTGAACTTCTGGACAGAGTTTGCTGCACTGAAAGTAAAGGGGCTGAATGATTTTGCACGCCCAATTTTTCGTTTTTTATTTGTTAAAAAAGTTTAAAATATCCTATAAAGTGTGTTCCACTTCATGATTGTGTCCCACTTGTTGATTCTTCACAAGAAATTACAGTTTTATATCTTTATGTTTGAAGCCTGAAATGTGGCAAAAGGTCACAAAGTTCAAGGGAGCCAAATAGTTTCGCAAGCCACTGTAGCTGCAGTGTGAAAAAAGAAGAAGTTCTGGATCTGATTTAGTCCCGTTTTCCTGAAAATCTGGCTCCTGACATGTCTCGTTAGCCTTTTAAACATTATGGATATCTGTTAAGTAGACGTCAGCCACTTTACAGTCTGCTGAAAACACTCTGCGGCTGACAGAGCAAGAAAAACACTTTCTTTACGAGCTGTGGAAAAAGTACCAAATATAGTCGCGTCTTAACCCTTTATTCGCAAAACTAACTGGTCTTTTTCGGTCTGTTACAGAATAAACACGGCACAACTCTGACTGTGCCCCGTATCGCGCTGAGACAATATTTAACTTTCAGAGAGCTGGCGTCTTGACAACTACCCAGAGGTCATTGCACACAGACCCAACAGGTTTGGTCAGATCTGCAAACCTGTTTCAGCATGATACAAGTCGAATTAAGTGCAGAAAATTACGCTGACAAACAACACAGAGTTTTACATTAACAGAGAAGACCAAACTCATACCACACTCTAGTCTAAAAACAAACAAAAACAGGTAAAACAAATGACATTTTCTGCTTTGTAGTGTGTCTTAAAGGAACTATATCGATTCTGTAACTGGTCGTAAGTGATATTTTTTAAAATGTATGAATAGTCTCAGAAAAAGATAGCTTTCTTTAAAGAAAAGTATTATTAAAAGGTCCCATGGCATGAAATTTTCACATTCTGAGGTTTTTGAACGTTAATGTGAGCTCCCCTACCCTGTTTAGGGCCCCCCCCATGGCTAAAAGTTGCGAAATATGTAAACTGAGCATTTGCAATCCTTTTCCGCATTTGAAAAAAAAAAAAAAAAAAAAAAAAAAAAGACACCCCAGACGGGCGATTCTGAACAAGGGAGTTTTCTGACGTCACTCGGGAAAGGTTTCCACCACCCTTCTGGATGTCCACCCCCTGTCTCTGGAAATCACGCCCAGAGAATTTGGACCGCAAACGAGAGAAGTGATGCGTTTTATTTTTTTTTTTGGATGTCCTTTATCCGAGCCTTCGAGCCTCTGAAACAGCAGTGGTTTAATTTTATTTTCTGTGGAAATTTGTATATAGAGTGCTTTTTTCATGGGACGCATCTCCCATCTTCCTTCGCTTAAAACACGGAAGTAGGAACGGCGCAGATCGCACCGCTAATCCAGGAAACAGTGGCGTATTTGGCCACACCCCACCCACTGCACTGGCCTGTCTCTGTCCTCCTCATTTGCATTCAAGCAACAACGCCCAGAATAAAGTGTTTCAGAGACACATTTCTGAATAGGGCTGTCTCCAAGAGGCTATCTCATGCACTGAGGCTTGATTTTGAAGAAGGATTCGTTTACAGTATTAGGGAACCACTAAGGCGCCATATAAAAGCATCAAGAAGTACCATGTCATGGGATCTTTAAAGCAGATTAAACTGCCCAGTCACTCCTAAACTTCCAGCAAACTCACATCATGCCTTCTCCCTACTGCTGCTGTTGTGCAGAGAAATCTATTGATCCTGATAAAATAATAAACTCATAAAATCTGAATCAACCAACACACCATGGACCTAAAGACTAAAGGAATACCGTCCTAATGGCAACACTTAACAGACCCCCCAGGATTTCGCGGGCATTTTTTGTGATTGTTGCGGGCTAAAATGCCTGAATTTGCGGGAGCTTTTCCAAAAAGTTGCAATGAAAGTTGCGGTGCTTTTAAGGTTTTTGTTGCGATTTTGTTGCGGGAGGAAGTGAAAGTTGCGATAAATAGTTCCGATTTTCGCTTTTTGTAATTAAAATTGAGTAATATTTTGAATACTGAGTTATTACTGACAAAGAATAATACAAAGACACGCGGTCTTTTGCTGTTATTTTTGTGGGCAAATGGCGCCGCAGACATGTTTCTTTGCCATTAGAAGCCGTGTCTCAATTCCCAGAGCGTGCGGCTCGGAGCGTGGGCTGAAGGGCATGTGCGTCACACATTTCGACAGAACACCGGTGCGACGACTGCTGTCCCACTTCTTTTTTGTTCCATGCGCAGTTAACACGCGGTCCGAAGACCGCAGTCGTTAAGCGGTCCGCGGACTGCAGTCGGGGCTGAGCAAGTGTGCACCGCCTTGACTGCAGTCTGAGACCCCTTCGGGCCGCGCTCCGAGCTGTGCGCTCTGGGAATTGGGGACACGGCCGCAGTTTCGTTTTGTCACACGGAAGTAAAGCAGAATGTTGCGGCTTCCAAACAAACCTTTTAGCCGCCGAGAATATGAGGTTGGGTCCTATGGCTCGCAGATTTGTGACGCGCAAAGAGGAGGCTATGGTGACAGATACGCTGAGATCCAGATATGCGTTTTGTGCATTTATTACAAAAAGAGCGCACACAGCTATGACAGCGCAGCAGGATGAAATGGAACTCATGAAAACCAGCAGGATGAACAGATTAACGTGAAAGATGAATGAATGGTTTGCGTTCAACAAAAAATAAGGCTACACCCCAACCCTGACTCTCTCCTCTGTGTGACAGGTGAGCGCGCGCTTTTACACGCACACACTTCCGTACGTGCACACACCCACACTCACGTGAACCACCGCCTCTGCCGCACACACACACAAACGCACCGTGCACCTCATCTCAGTTATGTCTCCTACACAGAAGGAAGTTGGTCGGCGGTCAATACGTCGCCGATGACTGGTCAAAATGCGGAAAAGTTGCGGTGATTGGTCAAAATTGCAACACCGCCCTGAATTCCCGGGGATTGGCTGAAGTTGCGTTGAAGTTGCAAATCGCAACATCGCGAATTCCTGGAGGGTCTAACTTAAATAGTAAAAGGATCATCAAGGAATTACGGATATAGCAATTGTCTGAGGGCCCGTCCACATGACGTTTTTTGGTGGAAACAGAGAAGTTTGTATTCATTTTGGCCTTTCGTCCACAAGGCGCCGGCGTTTTGGGGGGTGAAAACTGTGTTTTTTGAAACCAGGTTTCAGAGTGGAGAAATCTGAGAACGCCGGGGGTCGTGTTGTCGTGCGGACGAGCAAAACGCAGCTTTTGGAAAACGATGACGTTGCGATGCTGTCATCATCTGCTTTGGCAGGACTCCCAGTCGACGTTCTGCTGATACTGACGCGTTTTGTAATCCAACGTAACTCGTAGAAGTAACTCCACTTCGTCGTCGGTCCAAACGAGGGAGTCGGGTTTTGTGTGTGTGTTCGCCATCATTATTATCTTCTTGTGTTTGTTTGTTTGCGAAAGAGAAAGGACTTTATGTGCATGCGCTCTTTGTAGTATTGCGTTTCCGGTGGCTCTGGCTGTTTCTTGTTTACAGCGCCACATATCGGTGTGGCATATGTATTACATAGTTTTCACTCAGCGCTCAATTTTCTTCTGGACGCGAATATTTACTGATCCGACACGTGTTCACGCAAATAAATAATGATAAAAATGATAAAAGTGAGGAAAAGATGGGCGCACAGTGCTGTTGTTTCTTCACCAAAACCTACTTTGTGTGTTGTTTTGTTTAATTTACACGTTAAAACTGAAAACAATCTCTACTGAACAAAGGTAAAAGTTACTGGTATATTGTATACAGCTGAGATTTTTTATTTATTACTTATTTTTCCATTTTGCTTTGACTTGTACATATACATTTATACAATTATGCCTTCAATTTTGCATGATATATAGGACCTTTCATTATCTGCAATAGAAACAGATACTGTGGGAGGGGGAGTTATGACACAAAGTTTACACAATTATTATTTAAACTAGTTTGAGTTGTGCTTGACAGTGCGATGTTCCAGGCGCAGTTCATTTCGCCCTCGAGTGAATGACGAGGTTGGCTGCACTCCGCTGAGCCGAGGCATCCAGCCAAAATGACATCCATATCTCCACTTAATGTAAAACATGCCCCAGAAATGTTGAAACGTGATTACCCCGGCAATGCTATAAATCTAATTAAGTAGTTACTGGTACTAAAGAGAGTGTAATGTTATATCAGCCAAATCCAAAGCTACAACTTCAAATGAGAAAATCTAATACCGATTCTGGTTAGAGGAGAATACACTTCACTTGATTGTGGGGTATTTGCCTTGAAATAATCCTGGTTTACTCCTGATTAGGTACTGGTATCGCCCTGGTTTAGTCCTAATTTAGTCCTGATTTGCCCCTGGTTTATTCCTGGGTTAGTCCTGGTTTAGCCATGATTTAGTCCTGGTTTAGCCCTGGTTTGCTCCTGTTTAGGTCCTGGTTTAGCCATGATTTAGTCCTGATTTAGCCAAGATTTAGTCCTGGTTTAGCCAAGATTTAGTCCTGGTTTAGCCAAGATTTAGTCCTGGTTTAGCCCTGGCTTAGCCCTGGCTTAGCCCTGGTTTAGCCCTGGTTTAGCCCTGGTTTAGTCCTGGTTTAGTCCTGGTTTAGCCCTGATTTAGCCCTGATTTACTCCTGGTTTAGCCCTGATTTAGTCTTGGTTTAGCCCTGGCTTAGCCCTGGCTTAGCCCTGGCTTAGCCCTGATTTAGCCCTGATTTACTCCTGGTTTAGCCCTGATTTAGTCTTGGTTTAGCCCTGATTTAGTCCTGGTTTGCTCCTGTTTAGGTCCTGGTTTAGCCCTGGTTTAGCCATGATTTAGTCCTGGTTTAGCCCTGGTTTAGCCCTGGTTTAGCCATGATTTAGTCCTGGTTTAGCCATGATTTAGTCCTGATTTAGCCAAGATTTAGCCCCGATTTAGTCCTGGTTTGCTCCTGTTTAGGTTCTGTTTATGTTCTGTTTAGGTCCTGGTTTAGCCCTGGTTTAGCCCTGGTTTGCTACTGTTTAGGTCCTGGTCTAGCCCTGGTTTCGTCATGGTCTAGCCCTGGTTTATCCCTGATCTAGCCCTGGTTTAACCCTGGTTTAGTCATGGTCTAGCCCTGGTTTAGAAGTTTAGTCCTGAACTTATTTAACCAATGTTCAGTTCTGTTCAAATCCTAGTGAGAAAAAACAATAAAGCACTTACTTTTTTTATACAAATCTAAAATACTAACAATGCTGTCTTCTATACAGCAACGATAGTGACAAAAATTCACCTTTTAGTTTACTGAACTGAATACTGATTAGAAACCAAATGGCAAATCTTCACAATACTTTTTCAGTCATTCATTCAATTCTAAATACATTTTAATTACACATAGAAAACAGCAACATGACTCAACAGCTTGACTTTGAGCTGGAATGGTAAACAATTAAGTGAATGCACCAAGCAGTTCTTGTTGACATCAGTACAATCTGTGCCCTCAGCTGCCAATGGAGCTTCGGTTGTGTATTCAGAGACGGATTTACAACGACACAAGTGGAGCACAAGTGACCCACAGCATAAAACTCACCAAAGTAAACAAGAGTTGTGCAATAAAAATCCTGTGATAGAAAGGTTAACTAATGTCATTTTGTTTTTCATCACCGTTTCCCAGTGGATTTCCTTCACATCCTTTAGTCTGATTCAGGCCTGGTTTAGATCATGTTTTTGTTAGATAAACATTTGGTCAAGTCAAGGTTTAGAGGAGTAAACTGTTGATACAATCCTCAGAGCATTCATTGTACAACTGCAAATAAGAACTGAAAGGATTTAAGTCTTCTTTAAGACCAGATTTAGTCCCGGATTTAGGAAAGGTGCAGATATTGGATACCAACTAGCTGCTATGGTGGATGTTTTTTTAATCAATAGTAAGATTTTTTAAAATAGAGCAAGGCCCATATCTGTATTCAAGTTATAGTTAAGTTCACGAATGATTAACTTTTAATTTTAATTAATACCAAAAGTTATCTGGCATATCGTGTAATTAGTTGTGTAAATATGTGCCATATATGCCATATTTTTAACCACATTGCTCTTCCGTTTCTGTGTTCACTCATTGTCTGTTCAAGAAGACAACTGATTCACTAAAGACAATATGAGAATGACACAGGGAATGGGGAAGGTTGGGGGGGGGGTTGTGTCAAATATTTGATCAATTTTGATTATTGGATCTGTCCCAACTGTTTACCTAGACCCTCTGGTATCATCAACAGATATTGGAACAGATATACAGTCCAGCCCTCCCCAGCTTAGACCAGGTTTAGTCCAGATTTATGCTAATTCACCCTTTACCACTGGTAGAAAAAAAAGAGAAGGCCTTTTTAGACAATGTTTGGTGTTAAAAGTTCAAGTACATTGCTGTATTGTTCATTGTAGTCTATAATATGCTCACTGTTTGACAACGCTGTACTAATGCATGACATTTCTATTGTTACATTGGTTCTGGGCATGTTTATGTGAAATAAGATCCACATCGGAGAGATTTAGATTGGTCCAAAAGCCTTGAGCCAAACACCAGACACACAATATTAGGAACATGTGGTCTCTGCTGCTGGTTAGGTCTGATTGGCAAACTGCATTAACGCACAAACTGGAAAAGTACGGTACAACTAGGGACAGCGGTTATAATGATGAATGCGATTAAGTGTAGAATTTAGACAAGCACTATAAACTAAACAAAATATGACAATATAATGGGTGTTTTTATGACAAAATCGACAGAAATAATGTCAAAGCTAAATACATTCAGGCTTTGGCCAAAGTTAACCTTGTGCGCTCCAGTTTAAAATACCACAATTTCTTGCAAACAGAGATTAATGCGAGTTTAATAGCTCTTAGAGAATACGATGGGGATAACTACGGAAATGTCCTCCTCCTTCCATCAATGTGAATGTTTTGAATCACATTTTAATACATTATTAGATACTAGTTACCCACTTTATGTTTGGTTCCTAATTCAGACAAACGGCTTTATATTTTATACTTTTATATTATGGGAGTGTTCCAGACTTGCAATCCTGATTAACAAGGCCATAGTCCTTAAGTTGATTAATCAGTCGATGGTGACCAAATTTTTACTAGTCGAATAATTATTTTATTAATATGTATATGGAGAAAAGCAGGAAGGAAAATGCATGTGATTTAGCTACAGTTTTTGGAATGAGTGGACAGTTTAATCTTATGAAGACGCAATTTACCAGTACTGTAGACATTAGACAAAGAGAGGTTTTGTCTGTGCCACAACTGCCCCATTTAGTTCACTAATCAAAGCACATCTTTAGTCAACCAAGAATGTGTTTAGTTGACTACAGTTCTGTTAACCATTAGGGCTGCAAATAATGATACTTTATTGTCTTATAAAAAGGTCTGTTCATATGTGTTTTAGAGTTTCTATAGTCCAGGTAACAATTATAATGAGAAAAAAAAAGGATTGAAGGGATGGTGCGTTTTTTTAATCAGTATGGGTTCCTCTCTAATAGTGTCATGCATTAAAGGGATAGTGCGTTTTTTTTAATGTTAATCTGTATGGGTTTCCTTCTAAAAGTTACGTGTGTTGACACCGGCTTACCTCTGACACTCTCAGCTGGAGCTCAGGTAATTAGGTCCGGTAACTTCTTTAAAACATTAAATAAAGCTTGTTTTTCTTCTCAGAACAAAACATTTGTCCGAAAGGTGATATAGTTGCGTCCCAAACAGTTGTCAACGAAACATCCAGCAGCGAACTAAGCGATCGCGTATTGTGTCTGACGACTTGTATCACGGCGCTCACGTTAGCTGTATTAGCCTGATCACCTTTAGCGGAAGTGTACCGCAGATGCGGTCCGCCGCAAGGGGAAGTTTACAAGTGATCAGGCTAATACAGTTGATATGCGCGCTGTGATACAAGTCGCCAGACACAATACACGATCGCTTAGTTCGCTGCTGGATGTTTCGTTGACAACGGTTTGGGACGCAACTATATTACCTTTCGGACAAATGTTTTGTTTTGAGAAGAAAAACAAGCTTTATTTAATGTTTTAAAGAAGTTACCGGACCTAATTACCTGAGCTCCAGAAAGCGAGCCGAACCGGGATCAGCTGAGAGTGTCAGAGGTAAGCCGGTGTCAACACACGTAACTTTTAGAAGGAAACCCATACAGATTAACATTTAAAAAAACGCACTATCCCTTTAACACTGGCTTACCACGTCGTCTCAGCCTGGTTCTGCGGGGGTTCTGGAGCTCAGGAACGTAGGTCTGGTAAGTTACCGGGACAGTTAATAAAGCTTGTTTTCCTTCTCAAAACAACATTTGTCCAAAAAGTGATATATTTGCGTCACAAACAGTTGCACACAAAAAATTCAGCAGCCTAATTCGCATTGGTGCCATTTTCTCTTGATTCGTATCACTGTGCACAGATTAGCTGTATTAGCCTGTTCACTTGTTAGTGGATGTTTACGGCGGATGCGGTACGGTGGATGTTTACAAGTGAACAGGCTAATACAGCTAATCTGTGCGCAGTGATACAAATGATACAAATCGAAAATAGCAGAACTGGGCCCAGAGGACGCTGTCATGGGTAAGTCAGTGTTAATTTCACGACACTGTTGAAGGGGATGCCTTACAGATTCACATCAATAACACCGCACTATCCCTTTAAGAGAATTTTTCATAGTTGACTCAATTAGTCGATTAATCATTGCAGCCCGACAATCACCTGTTAAGTGTAAAATGCTTTGGTGGTACTGACCTACGTGTCGCAGTGGGACAGCAGCGATGTGATTTCGGGGCTCATGTACCCCACGGCCTTGGCTGCCTCCAGGATGGCCCTCCGGTACATGCCCTTCTTCTTTCGGTTGAAGCGGGACCTGAAGAGCTCTCTGAACGGCGACAATTTGGCAACGGACAGCTGCGAGGTGGTGGGCGAGCCGAACCACGCCACCTTCGCTTGGGGCCACTGCGCTTCACAAGTGGCCGTTTCCTGTTTGCGAGTCCCACTTATGCTAAGCACCCGAGCGGGCCACCAAGGGAAACCGTGAATCTTCCCCCAAACTATGTCTCCCACGGCAACAGCGTGCCCCTCTTCGGTGACGCACTTGGTCATGCTGCGGGTGTGCAAGCGGACCGTGATCGGGGGGACAGTTTTGCACCCGTCCCGAGTCGGAACAGAGGAAGAGGTAACAGAGAGGTCCTCCCCTGGGGCGAGATCGCAAAGTTCTGGGGAGGTGCCTTCTGAACTAAAAGACTTGGCTTCATCTAGACTATCACTACTGCACACGGACAAGCTAGACGAATCTGCTTTACGTTTACGGAAATTTATCAAAAGAGTCAAATCGTTATGTCCTCTATCTCCCTCCTCACCGGAACTACCAGACCATAGCTCCAATGAGTTCTTGCCCTCTCCGGAGTCCTCAGAATGGGGCAAACACGGCCCACTAGTCGCCTGTGGTCTCCTGGTTCCATCTACTATCTCCGCTTCATATTCCACCACGCTTTCCTCGCTTTCCCTTTGCGGAGGTCTCAAGTGGATTTTGGGAGAAGCCAAATCCTGCCCCACGGTTGTATAGGGCCTGGTTAGTTTCAATTTAGGAATGGACACAGTTAAACCAGATCTAGTGGCGTCTAGAATATGCCGTTGCTCCTTGGTTGTAAGCACCTTCCCGTTTTCTCCTCCCAGTCCATTTGGAACGAGTTGTTTGGGACAGAAAGGCTTGACCGACCCATGTACTCTCGATGGGATTTTCATGACCTCACCTTTTCCTTGTGGAGTGCTGTAAGATATTTTAATAACAGGACTATGTGGAATAACATCACTATTTGTGAACTTTTCAGTGTCGGTAGGTTCGGTCCTTTTGTCCCTTCTTATCCGCTTGCCTTCGAGTGTTGTGCCGTTTTCTCGTCTTCTAGTGTCTTTAGTCGTCACTACCTCCTCCTTCCTCGACAACTTTGATGCTGGTTCTTTCTCCTCTGCGTCTTCGTCGCTTTGTAATGCATTCTCCTTCCTTGATGATTTGTTGCTAACCCCATCTTTACTGTCCTCATCGCTGTTGTTTAAAGTATTCTTACACTTTTCGCACAGCACTTGTCGGGGTCGCAAACGTATCGTACTCATTGTCATACGTCCCGGTTCTCTGCCCCGCCTCTTCTTTCGTTTGATTGGCCGAGGCGGAGGCTGTGGGACCCATTGGCTGTAGCTGTGCCGCACCCAAAGAGGCTGAGGAAAAGGTGCTCCTTCAAAATAAGGAGGGTACGGAGGTTGTCCGGCTGGTACAGGAGTGGGCACAGGAACAGGGCAGGGTATGGGGGCACACGTTGGGTCATTTTCGGGGATGGAGTTCTCGTCCTTTGGTCTTGGATTTGAAACTTGGCTCGGAGACGTGGGAACAGGCTGCTCTGAAGAGCCCAGAACCTCTGCTACGTCACACTCCGGTTTGCTGGGAGAGTAGTCTCTGTTTTTCGCTGTGACATCTGGGAGACAGAAGAGACCAGTCCTGGAAAAGAAAGAGGAACATTACCACTTATGCATGTACATAACTGTGAGCCGTTACCCCAAATTACATGAAAGGGCGATAATGGCGATCCACTTCCCTTCGCTGCAAACCCATAAGAGAGCTGTGTGTCAAGCTAAATATGCTTTATTCAGGTAGTCACTTGAAACTAAAATCACCCTGTGTTTTAGATTTAAAGCTACAGTCAAGTTTTTTTTTAACCAGTTGATGGCAGATGTGAAACCTGTTCCCCCTTCCCCCTCCCCTCATCTGGGCTTTGTTCAGGTTCACCTGCGCTCTCTGGTCATCTTCTGTCAGGCCAAAATTGACACTAATTAGACATCAGTAATGTAGATAGCATTTACTGGTGTTACGTGAGAATAGAATAGAGCCAGATGGTAGCTTTAAGGCAGATAGCCAATAAAGTGGAAATAAAGTCTAAATCAGCCATTTATTAGATAATAATCTCGATTACACCATTTTAGTAATCAATTAGAACAATAATATTTGTAACTGACATTATAAATGCTTATAAAAAAGGAGCAGCAGTAATTCGCAGTATCTGAGGCCTAATCTTACATGCATTTTATAAGGACACAACCCTGGCCTTGCTCTTTTAACGGCCCTTCCAGTATAAAGCCAGCACACAGTAAAAGCAAAGACGTAAAGACGAGTTCTGTCTGGCAGTGACTGGACACCCTGACGCCCCTCTCACCGTCACCTGGATGCTGAAATTCTTCCTGGTGGTGGGGGCTGGGGACCGAGCAGCTAGCATTTATCTGCCCCACTGCTGCCTCAGGCCTCTGCTTTGGTTTGACTGATTTTATGAGTCCTTTTTGCAGTGTGACATTTGCAAACATGTCCAAAGAAAACCCAGGAGTGCAGCAGTAACATGGCCGAGCGGCTTCAGTCAGAGCAGACAAAGAGCCTACAGGATGCCCCCCTCCCTCCCCAACATCTGACTGAACAAAAACAATCCCATGAATCACTCGGGATTCAGAGGTTAGGAAGGAGCCAGGAGATTTTGGTTTGTTTTTGCATCCGTGTGTACTTGGGGCTTAAGTGTGGGGAGATTATTAATTAGAACACATTTGGGGAGATTGTGTTCCTCCCCACTGTCCCCAGGAGAAGTAGTTGGCAAGCACCTCTCCATAATGGTCTCTGGTGAGGCCTGTTCCTCTCACCTTTTTGGCCGTGCTCAGAGCAGGCCAGAATCCGCCCGCACAGTGACTGACACGACTGCGCTTGTGAAGAACAGGCCGTGCTCGTGAAACACAAGGACAGCACGTCGCCATGATTCAACGCTCTGCTGCCAGCCCACACTGTACACTGTAACTAGATGCGCCTGAATGATAAGCGAATGAAGTGACACAAAACCTGAGTTGGACTGCTAGACAATGACAGGAAATGATTTGGAATGAGCACAAAAGGAGAAGGCAGATTTTTGACAGCAGCAAGGCCCAAATTACAGGCCTATTTAGAGTTATTTGAGGCCTGCGTTTTCCCATTTGGGTGGGTTATTTTCAGGACAGCCTCAGCTCTCACATGAAAAACCATCTCAGCACAGTGAGGGGCAAAGCTGGTCAGATTCTGATTCTGCAGGGCTATTAATAGGCTAAACCCAGAAGCTTTTCAAGGTGCACAGTGTTAATTCAACTCAAGAATTTAATGTGACACTGGACACAGCATTGATTGGTGTAAAATACAGTTTCACCCCAACTGCATAAGTCCTGCAGCAGAAATAACACACAGTTTAAAAAATTAAAACAGTTAAAATATGAGTTTACAGATGTGAGGGGGTTTTATCAAATGTTTTCTCCATAGTCTCCACTCTCTATTGTCTCAGAGGTGACTGACTGACTGACTACCATCAAGTCAATTCATCATCATTGTTTCTCATGATGAATTTACTTACACTATCAAAACACAATGAGCTAAACAGACGCAAATAAATCTAAATTATATTATAATCGTGGCCTATTTTCTTGACATGGGCTGCAGTTTGATGAGGCTAACAATAAGCTACAGATGAACCCAGTGACATTTGTTATTGTTCTTAACAAGTCAAGTCTGGTCAAAATGACATGGAATACATCTCCATAAACCGGATATAAACGAGCTAAAAATGGCTCAATTTGCAGCTTGTTTTCTTTATAATCACACTGGTTAAGCATTAGCCTGTTAGCTCACAGATAGCCTTTCTATCAGCTACAATAACCTGTCTGTGTATTGTATGGAGGCCCGGTTAGCTTTCACTTAGCATCAAAGCTAAGTTAGCCGTTAGCCATTAGCACAGTTTAGCATTTCAATCAAATTCAAAATAAAAGGGCAAAATGACAAAATTAAACCTACTTCTTGTTGCAGTCAAGTAATATTCCGGTGAAGTTTCTTTCTCGGAAGGTTAATGTCACCACCAATGTGTCGTTTATTATTTGATCGATAGTGACAGGTATCCGAGAGCCGGCCCGCAGCTCTTCGGCCACAGCCTCCATGTTTCCCGGGGAAAGGTGTCCGACAGCGCGGTGCTCTATCCCGGCCAAGGGAGCCACGGTCGCGTCGGCCCAAGATCCGTCTCCCCTTCGCAATCGGAGCAGGAGGCTACACCAGGGCATAAAATGACGCCATCGCCCCCTCCAAGTCAATTACAACCGCGCTGCCACCGCTGACATCACGCTCCTGTGGCTGTGTGGAGCCAGAAGACAGCTCCCCAAGACGAGGCCTACCCTTTCTCTGCTCTTCAGGGCTACACCACCACGTTTGGCCCAGGTTATTCCAATGCAGCCATTTCTATGTACCAAAGCACAGAGAGGTGGGTTTAATCTATGTGAAAGCACCAGAGAATAAGTGCTGGGTACACACCATTGCAACAGAATCATATCATAGTCCTGGTTTATCCCCATTATATCCTACAAAAACATTTTATTCAAGATTAATGATGTAATATGGTATGCTTTGTTTCTGTTTTTGACCAGCATCTACCCATGCATTTGTGTGATCATGAAACATAAAGAGTTCAATCCTGGTTTATTCTTTAAATAAAGGTTATTTGGCAATGAATAAGTGCTGGGTACACATCATTGCAACAGAATCATATCATAATCCTGGTTTATCCCCACTATATCCTACAAAACATTTTATTCAAGATGGTTTAATGATATAATATGGAATGTTTTGTTTCTGCTTTTGACCAGCATCTACCCATGCATTTGTGCATCTGTATATAGGTATTTATTTATTATGTTGCACTGCTTTAAGGATTTTAGATCTTAGACTTTAGTTTAACCTTAGATCTCTGTCTTAGATAGTTTTCGTTGTGGTTTGTCTTTATATTGTATTTTGTACACTGTCTTTTTGCACTACCTGGCCAGGGAGAAACGAAATTTCGACTCACTGTATGTTGCTGACGAAGAGCTGACGAAGCCTCTCGGATGAGCGGCGAAACGTTTTCAACCAAACAAACTTTGTCCAGTTGACAAATTGAACTTCTCCTTTGATCATGGATTCTACCTGGACGACTGAGGGACTTTTCACGCATCACTGTATGTTGAACACATATGGCAGAATTGACAATAAAGCTGACTTTGATCTTTGATCTTTTGATTTGTGTGATCATGAAGAGTTAGTTCAATCCTGTTTTATTCTTTAAATAAAGGTTATTTGGCAGAGAACCATATTATAGTCCATTTTATCCCTATTATATCCTACAAAACGTTTTATTTAAGATGGGTTAATGATATAATATGGAATGCTTTGTCTCTGTTTTTGGCCAGCCCCTCATGTGTCTCTGTGAACATGAAAAATAAAGAGTTAGTTCAATCTCAGTTTATTCTGAAGAATTTAAAGGTTATTATTCAATTGTTCCCAAAATATTGTCGAAATTGAGAGATGGCCCTATAATGAACAGTAAAATCAATCAACGTCGAATAATTACTAATGTAAATGTTGACTTGCTGCCATTTTAGTTCACTAAAATGCTTTTTTTTTTTGTTCTTTTTTTTTGCTTGGAATTGGAAATTGAATTTGGTTAAAGTCAATTATTATGTGTTGTAGTCATTCCACACAGCATAACGGACATTTTACCCAATCAATACAAAACAATTGTTCTGATTTGGTAACACTGTTTATTATTTACATATGAGTGACAAATTAAGAGTTGCCCTTTCACATTTCCACATCTCAACCCAGTCATTATGTGTGATTCCTTGTCTCTGCAACCAACAGAACCCTAATTATACAAGATGTTTTGAAAAATAAATTGGCTTTTGTTTTCTTTAGACAAAATGAACCACAATTTTGTTAAGACAATCCATTTTGGCTGAATTTTAATATCATAAACAAGCACATATCTCCTTGTCACTCATTTATCTTTTTGCTGGGTAAAGTCCAAACACACTTCTGCGTTTCATGTCGAGAATTTGAGCCTGTAACCTCCTCATCTGTCAATCAAGAAACGGATGATCAAAAACACAAACCAATACAACGTGGAATTTTATTGTTTAGATTAATATGAGGAAAATTCCAGACCTCTTTCATGTCACACTCTGATTCCCACATCAGATCCGTGTTAAGATCTGTAGTATTCCTGCGTCGTCCCTCCATTCTCTGGACAACAGCGTATATTTCCTGCTGTAGCTGTTGGATGGCCCTGAAGGGTGCACACAGGGCAAAGGTCAAACCCAGGACTCAATATTAATGAAGATGAAATGGAGAGACTCCTTATTACAGAAGCAGTAGATAATAAATGTGCACATGGTAGTTATGGTTAAATTTTCAAATATTCATATCGGACGTGTCACAACATTAGGGGCCTGTTGGAGATCAGTCATAATTGTGAAACAGACATTCGTGTACAAACGTTGATATAAAATAAAGTGGACGCACACTTTATAAAACCAGTTTTATTTACATACAATAGATTCATGTCATGATGTAAGTATATCGTCCCCATCTCTGTAGGACAGTCATTAGAAAATGGCTACCAATTGGCTCAAACTAATTACAGTTTTAATGAAGATATCTACTATAAACTATTTGGCACATATCATTTCCTACTTTTTGTCTTGGTCATTTTGGATCAACATTGGATTATTAATGCTTTGAACTGTACTGTTAAGTCAAAACAGCTTCAGTTAACAAGAACAAAGAATGGCGTGGGTGGATGCACTGACAGAGTCTGACCACCAGCTGGCTCCAAAGGGCCACAGTACGTCCTCCTGCTTATGAAGGTTTTTTCCTGGCGGCACGGTGGCTGAGTGGCTAGCACTCATGCTTCACAGCAAGAAGGTTCAGGTTGCCCGGGCCTTTCTGTGTGGAGACTGCATGTTCTCCCCGTGTCTGGGTGGGTTTCCTCCGGGTACTCCGGTTTCCCCCACCAACCTAAACATGCGCCATAGGTAAAATCCTCCAGCTTAGGGCCTGACCAAAGCATAAATAACAAAACAAAATCATGGGGATGGTCCCCGGGTCAAATATAGAAACAACTTCTCCTGTGCGAGATCAAATAAGGTCAATCTTCTAATCATTGACCACTGTAGGGCGCTTTGTGTTACAATTTTGTATGAAAAGCGCCTTATAAATATTATTTGATTGATTGATTGATTGAAGGTTGTGAAATATAAAGTATAAGGCTGGGATGTAAAATCAAAAGTCCAAAACTCCATGCACAGCTTCCAGGTGCTGGTAAAAGGAGGAACATTGAACAATTCCAGAAAAAAAGAAGTTTACCACACACGCTTGACTTTCTACTTATTTCTTTATTGGGCTTAGAGCGAACAACGCGTTTCGCTTCTACAGCGTCATCAGGTTCGCCCGAGTAGTGCCAGGTGTGACTAAATACCATCCAGTCACATATTCTATATATAATTTTATTTTATTTTTTTCAGGCTAGGATGTGTTTAAAAGGGCTTTGTAACTACAAGACTGCATTTAGTTTTTTGTAATATAAATTATCTGTGCAGTCTTTAAGGAAAATATAAAACTCACATATAAAAATGTATAATACACTAAAATATTATAAAAAATATTGTACATTTGACTGGACTCAACACGATTGGCAGGACTCTCAGAGTGCTGTGTTGGTGGTAGGATTCTGAAGCTACAGCTGCCCTGGGGCTGGGTGGCAAAAGCAAGGCTACCAATCTGCGCCAATGGCATCATCACACACACCACAGTCATACTAAAGTGTTTAAGGTGTCTTGCCCAATAAACACTGGACTTGAACAGGAGACCTTCGGAATGAACAAACACTTTAAATTCATAAAATAAATCAACTGGTGTTTTTTTTTTTTTTCAAATGCTCAAAACTAAAATAACTTCAATTAACTCCTATTATAATGAATACTGATACTGAAATGTTGATTTAAATGTTGAACATTACAAGCGCTCCAGTCGCTCTTTACCTGCTCTCCTCGTATCGGATGGTGCTGCGGGCCTGGTGTTGAGCTAAATCACTGCCGTTCTGTGCCACGGGCCTTGTATCTAGTTCTTCCTGTTGATTTATTCACACAGACAGTATTAGTTTACATAAGAACAACGTTAATACTCAAGTCAAGCTGGATATGTGAGATCTGTGCATCAAATTACCCAAATAGATTTCAACATACAAGTCCCCAGTGAGTGCTTTCACAGCTGTTTGAGGATCCTCCACTTTTTGCTGAATGCTAGTAAACGGTACTGACGCAGAAATTACTAAGAAGTGTTTAGTGGAGGTTTGAGTGCGAGTCATGTCAGCTGTAACAACACAGTGTGGCTGCTGCAGAGGTTTTTATAAGTTCCTTGGCTTCATTTTTCTATTAAACAGCACATTTCCCTGCGTGCCTGTTTCTTCAGCTATTACGGGTCGTCCAATAGATTTCGCAATTGTTCCAGACATTGGTGTGGATGTTATATTGTTGCGCTAACTGATCTGACAGTAACAGCTGCATGATGTGAACCATATAAAGTTTATTAAGTTGTGGTGCAAAAAGACATCATAGTTTACGGCAAGGAAGAGTTTTCTTTTCTTTTTTTTCAAAATCACAAAATATGTACGTAAGTCATAAAAAGGGTGGAGGGATATATGAATATGCTTTATGGGATATATGAATATGCTTTTCTCCACGGATATATTATTGTTTTGAGTAGAATTTCCCACAATATGCCTTTAAATGTATTCATTATTTCTATAGTGACAAGCAGGTGATGAAAACAGGTGGAGTTACAGGTCAAATCTGTTGAGAATGCTAACTTCACCTGTTTTGAAAGTATTTTGGAGCTGCAGAAAAACTGTAATTGAAGAAAATACTGGATAAATAAATCTGATATCATAGCGTGGAAAAAGTCCTGGCAAAGTTGTAACATCTCCAAAAAGACAAGCGGGTGGGGACCCCTATTGTAAAAGCTACATAGTGCACCTATAATTACTCATTACAAAATCTGCTGACCATTATTTTAACAATCAATTAGTAATGTTTTGATACTGAAGTATTTAATAAAATAGACTGGTACTGGCTGGAATGAGGAAACACGTGTATGCTCCATTTGTCTCATTACGAAGTTTTCCTGTAAATGTTTTATCCTTTCAGAACTAACCCCCTGACAGAGCCCTCACATGCTTCTAATAGCCACACCCTTAATCAATGTCACTCTGGTCATGAAGCATTGATCAGCCTGTGGCAGAGGTGGTGTTATGCTGCCCCCTGGTGGTGAGAGGTGGCTTCACACAGTTCATTACCTCTCTCCGTCTTTGGCGTCCTGCCCTCTTCTGCCTGTGTCCCGCCTGCTGTGGGGTCTTGGCTTGGGTCCACAGGTTGCGCAGAGCTTCTTGGCTCCTGCAAAACAAAAACAAAACACTGTAATAGATCCTTGTGCAAAGACACTGGTGCCGAGGGGTTTGTTAGTGGAAAGTTGCAGTCTATAAACATTGATCTATTTTTATAAACTGGACTTAAAGTTCAGTAAACAAAAACAGTACAGTGCAACAACAATAATGAAAAGACAGTGGATTTACTTCCGATAAAAAAAAATTAGATGTATATGAGAGTTGACACCTATATGCAGGTTGCTAACAGGGCTCTCAAGTTTTGAAGATTGGTGGGGGGGGGGGGTCTTGGTTTAGACCTGGTTTAGTTTTGGTTTAGTCCCGGTTTAGTCCTGGTTTAGACCCGGTTTAGATTTGGTTTAGTCTTGGCTTTGTCCTGGTTTAGACCTGGTTTAGTCCTAGTTTAGACCTGGTTTAGTGCTGGTTTAGACACGGTTTAGATCTGGTTTAGTCTTGGCTTAGTCCTGGTTTAGACCTGGTTTAGTCCTGGTTTAGACCTGGTTTAGTCCCGGTTTAGTGCCGGGTTAGTCCTGGTTTGGTCCTGTTTTAGTCCTGGTTTAGACCTGGTTTAGTCTTGGCTTAGTCTTGGTTTAGACCTGGTTTAGTCCCAGTTTAGTCCTGGTTTAGTCCCAGTTTAGTCCTGGTTTAGTCTTGGCTTAGTCCTGGTTTAGACCTGGTTTAGTTCTGGTTTTGTCCTGGTTTAGACCTGGTTTAGTCCTGGTTTAGACCTGGTTTAGACCTGGTTTAGATCTGGTTTAGTCTTGGCTTAGTCCTGGTTTAGACCTGGTTTAGACCTGGTTTAGTCCCGGTTTAGTCCTGGTTTAGACCTGGTTTAGTCCTGGCTTAGTCTTGGTTTAGACCTGGTTTAGTTTTGGTTTAGTCCTGGTTTAGTCCTGGTTAATCCCGGTTTAGTCCTGGTTTAGACCCGGTTTTAAATCTGGTTTAGTCTTTGCTTAGTCCTGGTTTAGACCTGGTTTAGTCCTGGTTTAGACCTGGTTCAGTCCTGGTTTAGACCTGGTTCAGTCCTGGTTTAGTGCCGGGTTAGTCCCGGTTTAGTCCTGGTTTAGTCCTGGTTTAGACCTGGTTTAGTCTTGACTTAGTCTTGGTTTAGACCTGGTTTAGTCTTGGTTTAGTCTTGGTTTAGTCCTGGTTTAGTCCCAGTTTAATCCTGGTTTAGACCCGGTTTAGTCCTGGTTGAGTCTTGGCTTAGTCCTGGTTTAGACCTGGTTTAGTTCTGGTTTGCGTATCCATGTATGCACGTGTCACGGTCTTTAATAATCCGGAGCTCCGGAGAAAAGGACATATCCCAAACTTATCCCGTGTCCCGAGGCGAGAGTTCCTTCTTACGTAGCATTAACGTAGCAAGTTAAGGATTCTTATTGTCTTGGAAATGCCGCATAAATATCAGCTGATCGGCGAACATGGCGATCAGCTGTGCGCGATCGGCCTCACAGCTGATCGCTCAACTCGAGTGACTTTTTTTCGCTGAAAACGTGCGGTGCCTACATTAATTTACCGATTTTCTGGGCACAGAATCGCTGTGAACAGTGGCTACAGTTTTGAATTGCTTAAAAAAATTTCAGTGTGAGAAATACCATGTGTGGCGTGTGAGCGTGTGAACACGTCGAATTGCGTGTGTCACACTCTCAGTGTGTGAGACTTGAGAGCCCTGTTGCTAACCAAGCTAGACAAAGCATACATTTACATTTAGGATAGTTTTTTTTTGCACCTGTGGGAGAGTATATAACTCTCTTAGTACTTGCAGCATATTTCAAGGTGAGAGATGTTTGAAAAAGCAATGTTTTTTTTGTCTCTTTTTAATAACTGTGGTATCAAAACTGAAGCATGTCAAGCTCGTAAAGACCAATGCAAATGTGATGTATTCTTCTAGTTTTAGTTGTGCATATTGTGAATGGATTGCCTCACTTCCTCCTCTGCTCCAGCATCGCCTCCTTCTCCTTCAGCTCTCCGAGTGCAGCCGGCCTCCTCTCCTCAGACCTGTTCCACACATGAGCATCCAACTGCAGTGGAGTCACTCCAGCTCGGGTCGCCTTCTTCCTGGAAAATGAATTGAAACTAAATGGTTTCTTTTTATTGACCTCCTGAGCGCAGAGCCCAGCCAGAGAGTGCCTGGAGGTCTTATCACTGTCCTCAGCGCAGTGTCATTAAAAATGTTTCTCTAGCCTTCCTCCGTACTGCTTCAGAGCTGTATAATATACCGCTTTGAATTTCTGCCGCTAAAAATAATAGATTCACTGCCTCTATCCGACTGTGCAGCTCGACACAGCCAGAGTCTATCTAGAAAAATGGGAGAGTACTTGAGACTAGATTTAAACCCAGCTTCAAAAGCTATTTGTCTCCACAATAAATTGAATACACTTTGGCCTTGGTTTGAGCCTGAAGAAGAAACATTATTATAGAACTTTTGTATAGTCCACGAAACAAACCCATAAAGCTCTATATTCTAGTTTAATATTTATAATACATTATTTATTATGAAGAAGAACACTGAAGAAGATTGACATTATTAATCTCACACAGGAGAAATTGTCCTCTGCATTTGACCCATTCTGTTATTAGGAGCAGTGGGCAGCACATTACTGCGCCCGGGGACCATCTCCATGATCTTGTTGCTTAGGTTTGGTCAGGACCTAAGCTGAAACATTATAAAGTAATTACCAAAGAGTTAAAATCTTGTGTTATTATTGACATTGGTCAGATGACGTGCCCACAATGCCCTGTGTTTATAGTATAGTTGTTTTGTTTATATATTTCTATTCCTGCACTTTATGTCTGTACACCACCCTGGACAGCTATGGTTGTTTTAAACGTGCTATATGTACTGTATATTAAAAAAAAATCTTTCCTAAAATTTTTAAATACAGTGGTCCCTCGCTCTATCGCGGTTCACTGTTCGCGGCCTCGCTGTTTCGCAGATTTTTAAATTTTTTTAATACATTTTTTTTATAGTGTAAAATTTTTTAATAGTGCAACATTGTGTTCTGCGTCCTGATTGGCTAAGAGACTGTAGACCTTTGTCGATTGATAGATGGGGGATGCAGGGGGACCGGGACCAGACTGGAACTAGACCAGGACCAGACCGGGACTAGACCAGGACTAGACCAGGACTAGACCAGGAATAAACGTGGACTAAACCAGGTCTAGACCAGGACTAAACCAGGTCTAGACCAGGACTAAACCAGGTCTAGACCAGGTCTAAACCAGGTCTAATCCTGGACTGGTCCTGGACTAAACCAGGACTGGACCAGGTCTAGACCAGGTCTAAACCAGGTCTAAACCAGGATTAAACCACCACGTGCCGCTCTTTGCTGGTTTCGTGCGGCTGGTCTGTGGCTCGGGCTGAGAGGTCCGGGCGCCGCGGTTCGATCTCGTGCTCGCAGCCCCGGTGTACGCGCGGCCTCGTGCCGGTCGTGCTGCTCTGTCACGGATTTGACCACGATGAGCGGTGCACGTGTCGCGCACTTCTCCAAGGGGTTGGTGTGCGTCGCGTCCCGGGACGTGGCAGTGCCGTTGGATGAGCGCGGTGCTTCCTGCGGATCCAGTGACTCATGTCTCCGCTCCCCTCACGCGTCCGGCGGGGCTTCCGGAGCCGTGTTTCCCTCCACGCTTCACTATTAATACATTTTGTTGAAAATCTATGAAAGTTTGAGTGTTTAAACGAGAGACAAATGTGAAAAAACGTTAATTCCAGTCTGAGAAAAGCGTATAATGTGTGTGGTGAGGCATTTACAACCTTAAAACATGTAGAATAATTGTAAAATATAAAGTCCTACTTCGCGGATTTCTCTTATTGTGGGTTATTTCTGGAACCTAACCCCCATGATAAACGAGGGATTACTGTACTGCTTTTTGGATACAAATTTGTGAAATTTGAGTCACTCCCTCTGGGCAGGAGTCCAAGCTCCATTTGGACTAGAACCTCTCGCCACAACAGCAGTTTCCTCCTCTCTCTTGTTGTTGTTGTTGTTACCTTTTCAGAGCAGGCAGAGTGAGTGGTTTATGCGGGTTGGCGGCTCTCTCCAGTTCAGCCTCCTCCATTAAACTCATCTGGAGTCTGAGCTCTCTGAACCTCTTCAGCTCTTCCCCCTCTTCCTCCTCCAATCCGGACTCCATCAGCTCCAGCGGCAGCCTCTCCACCACAGGAGTCTCTACACCACAGCACAGAACGAGCACGTTATCTGTTTGCTAACGTATCCCACTATTGCCTTTATTTGGCGCCCTTTAGTTTTGGGTGAGCATTGATGACGGCTGCTGCCATAAAACACACACTAATGAGCTTTGTTTTTATTTGTTAGGTGATAGAGAAAATGCATTTCTGTGCCAGCCACTCATTGCCACTCAGTTCAGATTGTTTTACGTTTTCAAAATGTTGCCTATAACAGGAAGATGAAACCAAGAATAAACAGAAAATCGGAATCAATGAAGATGAATACTTTTTGCAACACATTCTCATATTAAAATGAACTGTATTGACATTTACAGTGACGACTGGTAATGACTTTTCTTATTACTGACACTGTTCTTTGTTTATATAAAGCGCAAACTACTTTTAATTGACTTTTAATTGCATTATATTTATAAGAACAGGGATTTAAGCTCAGTGTAATTTTATTTAAGCTGCTGTATTCACACGGTGTTATATTATTAGTGCAGAGATGTTGTCACTGTTCATAAAAACATTCAAATATGGCTGTAAGATGAATTGCGGCGAATTTTAAATTGCAGTTTGAATGTCAATGGTCACAGTGAGCAAATCTCAAAGACTGCAGTTATATTTACGTATTAGTTCTTTTGCAAATAACAAAATATTCAGTGTTAGTATGGACAAAACTTGTTAATCAAACTGTTCACGCTGCTACAAAGGGGCTTTGAAATTCATAGAAATTTTGTATTAGCAATTCAGCCATCTGTCAACAAAATAACGCACACTATTATTCCTGATAATGCTACTTGTTCAAAAAAAGAATTAAATTAAGAATAAAATTAATTCAGTGATCATAAAGAGTAGAGCATTTTTAATAAGATGAGAAGGAATGTATAATTTGAATGGATTCGCCAATAGGCCATCACATTCATATACAAGTCTGGAAAAATATAAGAGACCACTGCAAAATGATCAGTTTTTCTGATTTTACTACTTATAGGTATGTGTTTGGAGTCTATAAACTACTGACAACATTTCCCCCAAATTCCAAATAAAAATATTATCGTTTAGAGCATTTATTTGTGCGGAACTCGGGAGGGCTCAGGGAAAAATCTTTTTTGAGGGGTGGTAAGAAAGCGTGCGGTCACTTTATTAAGTCGCGCGTTCGTGCAAGTACAGCGTGCTCTCAGTTTATTAAATCCTGCGCTCGTTTAAATATAACGTGTGCTTGTTTACCTAAATCGTGCACCCTGGTTTACTAAATCGTGCGCTCGCTGTATGAAGTCGTGCCCTCGTCTGTCTAAAACGTGCTCTTGTTTAAATTGGCTCAAAATGTGTACACGAGATGTATAAAATGTGCGCTCGTTTTGAAATTGTGGCCACACTTTAGTAAATTGTGCTCACCAGGTTTATAATGTGGGCACGACTCAATTTTAGCGAGCACACCGCTTTAGTAAGACGACTCCATGATTTAGGTAAACGAGCACACGGTCTATTTACACGGACGCGCGACTTAATAAAATGAGGACGCGATTTCACAAAACGAGGACACACTTTGCAAAGTGAGCGCACGCTTTACTGATACCCCCAAAAAAAATTTCTGTGACCCTTTACGGGCTCCGTATATTTGCAGAAAATGACAAATGGTCAAAATAACAAAAAAGATACATGTTTTCAGACCTCAAACAATGCAAAGAAACAAGATCAAATTCATTTTAAAACAACATAATACTAATGTTTACACTTAAGAAGAGTTCAGAAATCAATATTTGGTGCAATAACCCTTATCTTTAATCACAGCTTTCATGTGTCTTGGCATGCTCTCCACAAGTCTTTCACATTGTTCTTGGGTGACTTTATTCCACTCCTGGTGCAAGAACTGAAGTAGCTCCGCTTTGTGTTTGTGTTGGAATTCAACAGACGCTGGAATGGAATGGCTGTAATACATGTAGAGATGCTGATTTCAGAAAAAAATGCAGTGGTCTCTCTCAGGGCTGTAATTTGGAAGTTCTCCATTATTACACTTATTACAGTATAGTCGTAAATGTTGTCAGTGATAATACGTAGCACATACTGTACCTTTTGTGCTTTGGTATTTTATTACTTCTAAACAGGTCATACTTCATTGATTGTTATTATCTGTCATATCACACTGTACTAGATCTGTAACATTTTAAATATGAATTGGAAAAGTGGAGGAAATACTGGGCAAATCTTCATGAATTTTGATCAAACAATACGCAAAAAATGGGAAAACATGCTCAGGATAGTGACAAAATTCGACTCCTTTTAAGCAAATCATCCTAGTAGAAGTTTTGAACTGTATTATATAATGCAAAATTGACTCTTTAAGCTATTTTTACTTTACTTTAAGCTATTTCATAATGTTTTTACTTTTTGTTTCATTCACACATACATCTCCAAAGCTCAAAATGCTCTTTTCCACCTTGAACAAGTAAAACAGCTACTTTTTCCTCTTGTTCATTAAAGGTGCAAGAACTGAAGTAGCTCAGCTTTGTGTTTGTGTTGGAATTCAACAGACGCTGGAATAGAATGGCTGTAATACATGTAGAGATGCTGATTTAAAAAAAAATGCAGTGGTGTCTTATTTTTTTCCATATTTTATTTTATAAAGAAGTCGACTAAAGGAGTGTGACGTCACCCATAGTGTTCGTCTCAGCTCAGTGGTTATAGGGGAGATTTTGGAGCCGAGTTTCATATTAGGAAATACGTGAAGAGTCCCTCAGTCGTCCAGGTAGCATCCATGATAACAGGAGAAATTCAATTTGTCAACTGGACAAAGTTTATTTGGTTTATTTTTGGTTTATTTTGGTACGTTTTCGACCAAATAAACTTTCGAACAAATAAACTTGACAAATTGAATTTCTCCTGTTATCATATTAGGAAATAGCTCAATAAAAACACGAGGATCATGTACAGTGGGTTAATATGAACATTTTAAAGGTCCCATGGCATGAAATTTTCACTTTCTGAGGTTTTTGAACGTTAATGTGAGCTCCCCTACCCTGTTTAGCCCCCCCCCCCATGGTTAAAAGTTGCGAAATGTCTAAACTGAGCATTTGCGATCCTTTTCTGCGTTACAAAAAATCGGAGCTCAAACGGGCGATTTTGAACAAGGCACCTTATTGACGTCAGATCGAAAAAAGAAATGCAAATGCAGTTCCACCCCCGTCTGTCTGTACTCAGCGTCTCTGTAAATCACGCCCAGAGAGTTTGGACTGCGAATGCGCTAGGCAATGCGAAATGCGTTTTTTTATTTGCCTGGAGGCACGTCCGAGTGTTTCTAGGCTCGGAAGTCCTTTATCTGAGCCTCTGGACCTTTGAACAGCAGTGGTTTAATTTTATTTTATGTGGAAATGTGTTTATTTTTCAATGGAACGCTTCAAATCTCTCCCCCGTGCAAAAACAAGGAAATGGATCAGCTGTGGGCTCTGAGCTCTGAGCGGAGAGTTTGGCCACGCCCCCACCCTCTACTACTGGCCATCTATTTTCTCCTCATTTGCATTCAAGCAACAACGCCCAGAATAAAGAGTTTGAGAGAGATATTTATGACTCTTTCTCAGCTTATCTCTATTTCTCATGCACTGAGTGTTGATTTTGAAGAAGGATTCATTTACAGTATTAGGGAACCATTAAGGAGCCATATAAAAGCATCAAGAAGTACCATGTCATGGGATCTTTAAGACCAAAATGACGAGGCTCACAGCAGCAGTTACAGAGAGAGGAGCAACAATCTTTCAATGGTCAACTGGAAACAGACTCAGCGCAGCCGGAAGTGCCCCCATGCTGACTTCCTGTTTGGACCGTGGCGGCTAGCGGCTTAGCTATGTCCATTTATATACAGTTTATATGATTTTAAACAGTGGGAAAAAAACCTGAAAGAACCTCCACTAACACATGTCAGATGGATTTTGTTTGAGGTTTGGTGATTATCAAGGTCCAGATTTGCACTAATGAGTCTCCTCTAGGTGCCAATTACAGTCATTATCACTAAGACCTTTTGTTTGTCGAATACATCCGCTGAGAGCATTGATAGCAGTAACAGCTCCGTGTCTTGTCTGTTACTGGATTTGTGCCGTGTTAATGCATTTCAGGGGATTACAGAAAATGAGAAATTGAAGTGCGATTCCAGCTTTACCTTGTGGCTTCTGGGGGGCTAATCTTTCCCATGTTATCTCAGCTGAAAAGGGTTGATGACACTGCAGTATGTAAATGAAGGTATATGCAAATCCCATTAAAGCTACATTTAGAATATGAGCCAATTCAATAACAGGTGCTTCCCCGCGGAGCTCTGACGCCTGTCTTTGTTAATAACCCAGTGTGAAGGCAGATAAATCATTTGATTGAGGGCTCCGGCTCGGCTCACCGAGCATCGGCGCTTTGCAAAAATAGAATATCCACTACTTCCATTCAGAATTTCATCAGAATATATTGTTCTGACTATTAGGTTTTATTTAAAGGTACAGTGTGTCAAATTTCTGCTGGAGTGTATGTAATCTGCTTGTCTCCATGGAATTGTTCCACAGTATGGCATTAAACATATGCTGCTTTTGCAAACAATTTAAAAGGAACCTACATGTTTAAAAAACCCAGATTCAGAACTGAGGTTATGGAGCGAAGCGTTGCTTCATTTATGGAATAACACTGACGCCCTGTACAAGAAGGGCCAAAGTCGCCTCCACCTCCTGAGGAGACTGAGGTCCTTTGGAGTGTGCAGGCCTCTGCTCAAGACTTTTTATGACTCTGTGGTGGCCTCTGCTCTCCTCTACGCTGTCGTCTGCTGGGCCCCGAGCAGCACAGAACGGGACAGAAAAAGACTGAATAAGCTGGTTAAGAGGGCCAGCTCTGTCCTGGGCTGTCCTCTGGACCGTGTAGAGGAGGTGGCTGAGAGGAGGGTACTGGCCAAATTCATGTCCATTAAGGACGACACCTCTCACCCTCTGCACCGGACTGTAGAGGAGCTGAGCAGCTCCTTTAGCAGCCGACTGAGGCACCCCCAGTGCAAGAAGGAGCGCTACCGCAGATCCTTCATCCCCACCGCCATCAGACTGTATAATTCTAACATATAGGCCAGACGTGCAATATCCTCTCTTCCATGTTGATGCTTGTTGTTACTATTATCATTATTACTATTTTCCATTATTATTATTATTATTACGTATTACTATTTGTACTATTTATTACTTACTTTATCCCCTCCCTGCCTGCATGCACTTTTTCCCTCCTGTCCAATTGTCCTGGAGCTACTGTGGCGAGTAAATTTCTCCTGTGTGAGATCAATAAAGTCTTATCTTATCTTATCTTATCTTAATCTTGACAAAGAAATCAAAGAATCAATTACAATAATGGCATTTAAAAATACATAAAATCCAGTGTAATGTGTAGGTATGAAAAAGAAAACTAAATGTTGTGCTTAAAAATTTAGATTTCTGTTTACAAATGATTAATAACTGCGATTGAAATGGAATGTATTGATGAAATGTTTTATCGTCACTATCGGTGCTATTGTGTTGTCTGGAAAAGGGAAGAAGAGGCAGAGAACATAAGATTACTCTTCTTTCTGCTCCTTTTCATTCAATAGTTTGTATTGCTATCACACTGATGATGTCTTTATGAATGAAATAAACAAACAAACAAACAAAAAAATAAATAAATAAAAACCTACAGGTACGAATAAGAAGACCTAACATAATTTAGGTGCCTTTATTGCTCTAAATTAAACTAAAATGATGTATTCTTTCTGTCAGCAGGCCTGTAACTTGGCCTGGTGGTGTCACCTGCTTGTCTCCATGGAGATAGACGTGTTTAATGCCGTATTGTGGAACTTTCCAAGCAACGCAACAACAATGAGACAAGTAGGTCTAACATTACAAAGTGAACCTTTACGTCTAACATAGCCTCACTGTGGCTATGTTAGATGTAAATTATGTTTTACTAACAGGAGCCTGCCAGCACGCACAAAAAGACTCAAAGACAGCTATTACCCCCAAGCTGTCAGACTACTGAACTCTGGATAATACTCTAAATAATACTGAACTCCCAATAATACTGCACTAAACTACTTTTCATTATGCGTAACATGTTTACTGCTGCTGCTCTATATGAATGTATCATGTTTGTCACTACCTCACTGTAAACTACTGTTACCTGTGCAATAACCTGTACAATACTTATACTACACTATATTATGTGCAATCTGTGAAATACTCTACTTACACATTATTTAATCGTACCTGTACCTTTGCATTTTTATTACATTTTATTACATTTTTTTATTATCTTGTTTACTTCTTCCCCTGCACTTTTGCAACACTTTCTTACCATGTACTATTATTGCTGTTATTAGTACTTCTGACTATCTTAGCGAGTCAACGGGTTCTTCTGATCCTAAGCATTTCATTGCATTGTTGACCTTGTGTTGATCCTAAATATGACAAATAAACTATCTTGAATCTTGAATCTGAATCTTTTTTACGGTGGGCATGGCACCTGAAAGAAAGTTAAAGCCAAACTTTGGAAGAGTGCGCACAGAAACTAACTTTAAAAGAAAGAAATCTCCCTTTCACTGTTTCTTCAACAACAGTGATTTTATTAACAAAATATTTCGGCTCATTTTCGACTTTGCCAAATGAAGGCCAAATGTCAAGAGTTTTGGTTTTGAATTCTGTAGTTTTGCATTTTATTAATAAAATTATGTTAATAAATACCACTTTGTGTTGCAAGTGAGACAGTGTGCCAAATTTCTTCCTTTTAAAGCCATACTTTGGAACAGTCTCAGTGGAGATAAGGTGACAAAGGACTGAAAATGGAAAGAGTGAAATAATCTAAATAATCGCATAAATAATACATCTTAAGATCAAGATTTTCTGTGTAGTAAGATGATCCTGAATTCATGGAACTTTAACTCATCTAGATGTTCTTGTTAGTAGTGACCCTGTCCTGAGCTGGGCTGTCTCCTCAGATCTTGGTGGCTCTGGGCGGCTGCTGTTGGGTTAGCGCTCGGGTTATCGATCATTTCTCATCAGGCTAAAAATATGACAAACCTGCAGCCGGTGCGGGAGCAGCTAGCCGGGTGGCATGTGCTGTTGCCAAGGGAACAGAAGTCACACGAGCGGACGGGCACCAGGACAAGAGGAAGCTATTTTTGGGTGTCCTATCTCTGACAATGGGAGCAGATGGCTGGATAGCTGTATTTTTTATTTTTAAGAGGCAAACCGAGCACCTCTCCTCTGTGAATAGGGAAAGCTGTTTCACCTGGCAGGCTCTTGGGGGCGCTGACGGGGCGCTGGGCTAAGGCGGCCCTCAGGTACTGCAGGATGCGGAGGACCCCCTGCTGTAGGACGCTGGGTGGGGGGTACCTGAGCGGGCAGTCACGCAGGTTCAGACCCCTCAGGCTCAGAACATTACCTACACAAGAATTCATAAAACACTTTACTATTACAGTCAATTAGGCACCGTGTACTAATCGTTATCTAACGGGTAATAGAATCAGAATTTATTTGTCATTTCAGTATAGCTTAGCATGAAAACAGTATAATAAATAATAATTGGTATGTCAATGAACTAACTATTAAAGGTCCCATGGCATGAAATTTTCACTTTCTGAGGTTTTTGAACGTTAATGTGAGCTCCCCTACCCTGTTTAGCCCCCCCCCCCCCCCATAGTTAAAAGTTGTGAAATGTCTAAACTGAGCATTTGCGATCCTTTTCTGCGTTACAAAAAATCGGAGCTCAAACGGGCGAGTTTGAACAAGGCACCTTATTGACGTCAGATCGAAAAAAGAAATGCAAATGCAATTCCACCCCCGTCTGTCTGTACTCAGCGTCTCTGTAAATCACGCCCAGAGAGTTTGGACCGCGAATGCGCTAGGCAATGCGAAATGCGTTTTTTTATTTGCCTGGAGGCACGTCCGAGTGTTTCTAGGCTCGGAAGTCCTTTATCTGAGCCTCTGGACCTTTGAACAGCAGTGGTTTAATTTTATTCTATGTGGAAATGTGTTTATTTTTCAATGGATCGCTTCAAATCTCTCCCCCCTTGCAAAAACAAGGAAATGGATCAGCTGATAGCTCAGAGCCGAAAGCGGAGTTTGGCCACGCCCCCACCCTCTACTATTGGCCAGCTCTTTTCTCCTCATTTGCATTCAAGCAACAAGGCCCATTATGGAGTGTTCCAGAGAGAGAAAAAATACTCTTTCTCATCTTATCTCTGTTTCTCATGCACGGAGTGTTGATTTTGAAGAAGGATTCATTTACAGTATTAGGGAACCATTAAGGAGCCATATAAAAGCATCAAGAAGTACCATGTCATGGGATCTTTAATAATAATAATGAATAATAATTAATTACTATCATACCTATTACTACTAGGACCTGGTTAACGCAATAAATATGTTTTTTTACTTATTCTGAAAGCACCCAATAGTATGGAAGCCCATTCCCGCCAGTAAAAAAAAAAGTTGGTTACACTAAGTCATAATTATGAGATAAAAAGTCGAAATTATGAGATAAAAAGTCAAAATTGAGATAAAGTCAAAATTATGAGATAAGAAAGTCCAAATTATGAGATTAAAAAGTTAAAATTATGAGATAAGAAAGTAAAAATTATGAGATAAGAAAGTCAAAATTATGAGATAAGAAAGTCAAAATTATGAGATGAAAAGTCAAAATTTGGAGATAAAAAGTCAAAATTATGAGATAAGAAAGTCAAAATTATGAGATAAAAAAATTGAAATTTTGAGATAAAAAGTCAAAAATTATGAGATAAAAAGTCAAAATTTTGAGATAAAAAGTCAAAATTTTGAGATTAAAAAGTTAAAATTATGAGATAAGAAAGTCAAAATTATGAGATGAAAAGTCAAAATTTTGTTTTGACTTTATCTCCTAATTTTGACTATCTCAAAATTGTGACTTTTTATCTCATAATTTTGACTTTCTTATCTCATAATTTGGACTTTTTATCTCAAAATTTTGACATTTTATAATTTTGACTTTTTATCTCATAATTATGACTTAGTGTAACCAACTTTTTTTTCTTTTTCCTTTTTTACTGGCGGGAATGGGCTTCCATACAGTAGATATCTGTGTGTGACTGCAAAATCCATATTACAAAAATGTATCTTGTAATGTTTTCATCTGGCAAAGACTCAAAGCCTTAAAGGAATTTACATGGCCCTTAAATAAATCTAAAAGCTTCAGCTCTCATTTTATGGTAGTGTTTTGTTCCTGGTTAAGTTTTGATTAGATAAAGACACTGACCAGTAAAAAATGGGATTTATATTTTCATTTAGTAGTAGTTTCAATATAGTGTGTCAAAATGAAATATTACAGTATTGCTAATATGAAATTACAGAGACCAAACCTCATGCATGTTGGTGTGAAAATGAACTTACCGAGCTCTGGGGGCAGCTCTGTGATGGGATTCCCTTCAAGCAGCAATGTTCTTAAACGTCTAAACAGAAGACACATGGTACATTTGTAAATTGGTGTGAAAGCTGCTGTTAGCTCCTTCTGTGAGCTCTTTAATGAGAGCTAAGCTGATACTTTTATGGGTTTAGGCATACATGATATTTATAGTAACTTTAAAACTCTTAATATTAACTTTAATAACTCTTAATATCAGGGGTGGGCAATTATTTTTCCCCAGGGGCCAAATGAGAAGCAGAAAATATTGTGGAGGGCTAAAAGTTTGAAGTCTACTCTGGTTATTAATTTTATTTCTATGTTGAAATCAGTAAATGGCATTGTTTACAGAAGCGGGTAAGTTCTGTGTTATTATTAAGTAATGAGAGAGTGAGGTTTTACAAAAAGTGAATTTATTCAGTAAAATAATTCAAAACAGTGGGAAACGTGAAACATTTGTAACTCTTTTTCAGTCACATTAACGTTAGTTGAATCTTGTTCATGCTGATATTCTAAACTATATTTACATACACTTATTTAAGCACTTCATTCTTGTTTTCTTCTTTATTGTGTATATTTAAAGTAATTGTTTGTTTAATGGTGTTATGTGTATGTCTGTGTACATTTGTATAGTATGTTGTTGTTTTTTTTATTCCTGCAGCCTCTTGGCCAGGTCATGTTTGTAAATGAGAAGTGGTTCTCAAACAGTTTACCTGGATAAATAAAGGTTAAATAAATAAATAAACATTAACCCCACAATGCTTTCTAAGTTTAACTTTCTTAACGTTGTATTAAGACACCACAATGTCTTTGTTTGCCAAATAATATAATACAAGATATGTCACAATATTTTTTTTGTCCAACCTGCCAAACTGTGTAGAAAAAAGTCAAAGTTAGCATGTTTTAGTGTTTTTTTTTTTCTTGATCAGTGAGAGAAATCTCGCCTCTGTTGAGCTTTAACAAGTGCATCAAAGTCAGGTTCATGTTTGATGTGGAGATGTGAAGCACGTCCGACATATGATCATCAGTACAAATGCATCAGTACAATTTTGAAAGTAGGTTTCATTTTCTTAATTCCAAGCAACCTTTCGTGGGCCGGTCAGAGTTGGCTCGCAGGCCGTATTTGGCCCCCGGGCCTTGAAATGCCCGGGTCTGCTTAATATTATGATTTGTCAGTAAACCTACGCGTTTACAGAAAAGAATGCATAAGAAATAGATGTAGACTCTCGTCCAACACTTCATTTTCTATTGTTAAATCAATGCAGAAAATGCTCTACACTTGTATTTTAAAGTACCTTCATCTGGTTGGTTTTAAAATGTGACAAAAACAAACTTTTGGTTGAACTAAGACGGGCGACATCTCCTGTTCTGTGTGGGCGTATTCAACCAAACTACTTTCTTTCCTCCTGACAAAAAAAAAAAAAAAATGTTCAGGCTGGATGCTTTCCTGAGAGATACTGGAAATGAAAAACAGAAATATGTCTCTTTTGGAAAACTTTGGCCAAAACCTGCAGGTAGAAATCAAGACACTTCTAAGTAGTAGGAAAGCCTAGATTATTTAGTGAATTGTTAATTGTAATTATTCCAGTCACAGTATTGATACTTTGCAGTTGATGTCATTAAACCTCCCTGGGGGTATATGCTAACTGAAGGCACTGCTGTGTTTGAAGCTCTGTTACTAAAATTAGACTTTAATCTGAGTTTTGTTTCAACATAATCTGACCGTAATGAGTTGACTGTGCTGGAAATGCAAAGGACAAGATGATTTGTGCTGTTAAACAAGTCCCTCTCAAAGATAATCCTTGAATACTGCATCAAGTTAGATTTTGTAAATCTGATCACACACTAGAGACATGGTGATATATTAAACCATGTGAGCAAAAATGAAAGATTCCTGTGTTGTTTTGTAATGGCATCAATCAACGCACTGACATCATTTTATTAGAAAATGCCTCTCAACGAACTGAATGAGAAGCACCAGAACAGACTAAATATATATATATATATATATATATATATATATATATATATATATATATATATAAAATCTCCAATTAGCTTTATACAGCGAAATGGAAACTGAAAGTGTGTGTGTAGTCTGTAGTGTACCTGGTGTTTAGATAACAATTAACTGGTCTATTACTGTTTACTTGATTTTCTTGTTTTAGATCAGGGGTCGGCAACCTTTTCCACTCAAAGAGCCATTTGGACCCGTTTCACACAGTAAAGCAAATACTTAGAGCCACAAAACCCTTTTGAAATTTAAAATGAAATAACACTGCATATAATGGCTTTTTTGCCTTTGTGCCATAGAATTACATTTTGAAAATGAATGAACAAAAAAATTAAATACATTTTAATTAAATACAGTGGTCCCTCACTATATCGTGGTTCACTTTTCTTGGCCTCTCTGTTTCGCTGATTTTCTTATTCCAATTTTTTTTAATAGTGTATCAACATTGTGTTCTGCGTCCTATTGGCTAAGGGACTGTAGACCTTTGGCGATTCATCAGTCACTCTCCTCCATGTCTCCTGTACAGAATGCGTTCAGTTTGCCAGATTTATATAAATGTTTGATCGCAGTGCGACTCTGAAGTGCTGTATGTTTGCAAGTTTTCTCCCCGACAAAACTCGCCACAGCGAAGAAAGAAAGAAAGGAGCCTTTATTAGTCCCACAGTGGGGAAATTCCAGTTCTGCATTCAACCCATCCTGTTATTAGGAGCAGTGAGCAGCACATTACTGCGCCCGGGGACCATCTCCATGATCTTCTTGCTTTTGGTTTGGTCAGGACCTAAGCTGGAGGATTTTACCTAGCGCTAACCACTCAGCTACCGGAAGCGGTCATAAGAACTGCGACATACACACAAAATACACTTTGGTTTCGTCCTCTAATACTGTGATTTTTTTTTTTTTAAATCTACGAAAGTTTGAGTGTTTAAACAAGAGAGAAATGTGAGAAAACGTTAATTCCAGTCTGAGAAAAGTGTAGAATGTGTGTGGTGAGGCGTTTACAGCCTTAAAACATGGAGAATAATTGTAAAATATAAAGCTGACGTCTTCGCGGATTTCGCTTATCGTGGGTTATTTTTAGAACGTCACCCCCGTGATAAACAAGGGACCGCTGTACTGAGGGCTCAGAGGGCTCCGGAGCCGCGGGTTGCCGACCTCTGGTCTAGATGATGGAAAAAACTCAATATTTAATAAAGTTGTAGACTTTTATATTTGTTATTAACCTGTAGTGGTTCTTTCACATTTTAGAAGTATTTGGAGCTTTTACAGAAGAAAAAATGTCATTATTTTCCATTGACATTCATTCTAAAAACTCAGAATGTTGTAATGTCGCCTGCAAAACCTCAATTGTGAATAACTGCAAAATGCCACCACTAATATCTGATACTACGTCAAAGACAACATTGATTTGCTTATATTAGTGATTGAGTCCCATCTCCAACGTTATCTTTTGGTGGCTAATGGTTTATGCATGAGTTTGAAAGTGCCGGATGGTCAGCCATGGCACCATTTCCATATCTGGGTCACAGAGACATGTCTGGCAGGCACCGTTGGGTATTACAGCACTTTTACCAAGCAACAGTGAAAACACAGAGTTTTCCCAGTAAAAAATCTCTAACCTTTACTAAGCTTGGTATAAACCAACACAGAATGCAACGGGCTACGACGTAAGAAAATAATTTTGTCTTGAATGGTGCAGCACTGAATAATAATTTGATGAAATTTTGTTTAGTTTGGAACTACTTCGATGAGCCAAAAAAGCAATTAGTTGAGGCATTTGGCAGAAAAATGTCTCTTACTTTGCCACTAACCAATGCAGTAATTTATAATTTACATTTTTACGTCGCAGATAAATACTGTAGCCTTCAGTGGTGCTGGTGAGGACAATGGTACCTTTTTAGATTTAGTGCTAAATCTACGAAATAGAAACAAAATCATAACAAATTGTGCTGTCGCGATACTAAAACGTCAAACTCGATTTTGATACTAAGGAATAGACTCGATACTCAATACCGATTCCAATACCACAATGCCATCCAGCCATCCTTCCATTTTCTTCTGCTTATCCGGGGCCGGGTCGTGGGGGCAACCGTCTAAGCAGGGACTCCCAGACTTCCCACACCCCGGACACTTCCTCCAGCTCCTCCGGGGGGACCCCAAAGGTGTTCCCAGGCCAGCCGAGAGACATAGTCCCTCCAGCGTGTCCTGGGTCTTCCCCGGGGCCTCCTCCCGGTGGGACATGCCCGGAACACCTCCCGAGGGAGGCGTCCAGGAGGCATCCGGAACAGATGCCCGAGCCACCTCAGCTGCTCCTCTCGACGTGGAGAAGCAGCGGCTCTACTCTGAGCTCCTCCCGTGTGACTGAGCTCCTCACCCTATCTCTAAGGGAGCGCCCAGCCACTCTGCGGAGGAAACTCATTTTGGCCGCTTGTATCCGCGATCTTGTCCTTTCGGTCATTACCCAGAGCTCATGACCATAGGTGAGGGGAGGAACGTAGATTGACGGTAAATCGAGAGATTCGCCTTTTGGCTCAACTCCCTCTTCACCACAATGGTCCGACCGCATCACTGCCAACGCTGCACCGATCCGCCTGTCAATCTCACGCTCCATCCTCCCCTCACTCGTGAACAAGACCCCGAGATACTTGAACTCCTCCACTTGAGGCAAGGACTCTCCCCCCACCTCCACAGTGAGTTTTATTTATTTATTGCTATTCTATGGTTCTGCTCTTATTTTATTTTACTGTTTTATTGTTTTTTGTTTCTACTGTTATTAAATCTGAGTGTTTATTTGATCATTATTACATTATTGTTGTTATTACTATGTATTTGTGCAGTACTTTGGAAACTGTTTATGACATGTGCTATATAAATAGAGTGAACTAGATTGGAATGATGATAAAAACACTCTTTTTTAGGTCAATAGAATCGATGGGAGGTGAAAGTCTTGATGGCAAAAACAGAGCCCAGATGAAAACAGTTTAACGCCTTAACTCCTGGATGAATGAAGGATTACGTCGTCACATCAGAAGGTGATTTTCAACATGAAATCATAGCACTTTCTTTTATATTCCCACGTGGCCTCATATCTGTGTAATCCCTCAGTGGTCCATGTGCATATACTCGTCTACGTGCTGTAATACTTGTTCTGATACACCTCAAGATCATTCTAAAGCTTCAGGAAAGGTTCATTTCTGTCCTGTGAATGTGACTTTTTAGTTTCAATACTACCAATTCTTATATAATTATAACTTTTGACAACCCTAATAACAAATCAGATTAATTTAAAATATGTTACCTGTGATAACCGATTTCCGTAGGGAGGGATTTGATCTGGTTGTGTCTGAGGTCCAGCCACAGCAGGTTGGGTAAACTGGTGAACAGGGACTCAGGAAGACTTTGCAGCTCATTTCCTTCGAGGTACAAATACTAGATAAAGGAACACAGATATACGTTTATTATTAAGGAAGATCAAGTCAAGGCATCCAGAAGGTTTATATGGATGAAGAGAAATTAATATAATGGTTTAAGAGCGATACCTTGCAGCGACATCAAGGTGGGGGTGTTCTACATGTACAGCTCTGGAAAAAAATAAGAGACCACTGCATTTTTTTCTGAAATCAGCATCTCTACATGTATTACAGCCATTCCATTCCAGTGTCTGTTGAATTCCAACACAAACACAAAGCTGAGCTACTTCAGTTCTTGCACCAGGAGTGGAATAAAGTCGCCCAAGAACAATGTGAAAGACTTGTGGAGAGCATGCCAAGACACATGAAAGCTGTGATTAAAAATAAGGGTTATTGCACCAAATATTGATTTCTGAACTCTTCTTAAGTGTAAACATTAGTATTATGTTGTTTTAAAATGAATTTGATCTTGTTTCTTTGCATTGTTTGAGGTCTGAAAACATGGATCTTTTTTGTTATTTTGACCATTTGTCATTTTCTGCAAATAAATGCTCTAAACCAGGGGTGTCAAACTCATTTTGGTCCGGGGGCCGTATCCAACCTATTTTGATCTCAAAGGGGCCGGATCTCATGGCAAATATACCCCAAAAATATCAATAAGTCCAAATATTTGTGCAGAGAAATGCAAATCTATTACAGAAGTCTTTTTTATTTGATGAAATCTTTTACAAAATATTATAATATCATGAATAACCTGAAACTTTAAGAAAAATGCAATTTCAACACAATGTTTTAACATTAACTTGTATGCATTTCACCGAATTTAGTCATGCTTGCTTTATGCTCCTTAAACTTGGCATATTTTAGCGCAAGTGCATCAATATCAGGCCCCATGTCCTGAGGAGCTGCCAACTTCAGAATGTCATTCAAGTGCTTGTGTGTTCACTTTGAGCGCAGCTTTGTTTTATTAATGTTAAACCTGCTCACAAAGGTAGGTGGTCCCAAACATGCAAAGCAGAAAAGAGCCGTAGAAAATTACCAATATTTTAATAGAAAAGTAAAGTATAATTAAAATATTTGAATAGAATATCAGCCAAGGGCCAGATTAAAGGTCTTGGAGCGCCGGATCTGGCCGCCGGGATAATATTTTTATTTGGAATTCGGGGGAAATGTTGTCAGTAGTTATAGACTCAAACAAAAATGTACCTTTTGCCTAAACACATACCTATAAGTAGTAAAATCAGAAAAACTGATAATTTTGCAGCGGTCTCTTATTTTTTCCAGAGCTGTATTTCTATGGTAGAATGTTCAGATGTTACCACGGTGACATGACGCTCATATTAGCAAACGTTTTAAGAACTCAGGAAAAGTACAAAATGGATTTTAAAACATTTTCAGGAGCCAGTGATCAATACGAGTGTCCATGGTCCTGTTTAGGTGTTTAATTTTCATCTAAAAAGGGGAGATCGACCAAGTGAAATACCGCTGGTGCTAGCTAGCTCGTGACTGTGATTTTCTGTGTGAGAGATGTGTAAAACCAAGCGTTAGATTAAAGTCTAATAGAGCTTCTGACAGTAGTGCTTTTAGTTATCATCAGACCCGCAGGGACTGTTAACGATATCAGCTGCAAAGTATCAGTTGTTTCTGGTAGAATACATTTAATTATCCACAGTATCCATAGCAATTAACAATTCAAATACAACCAAACATGCACCATAGGTAAATCCTCCAGCTTAGGTCCTGACCAAGCTGAAGCAAGAAGATCATGGAGATGGTCCCCGGGTGCAGTAATGTGCTACTCACTGCTCCTAATAACAGGATGGGTTAAATGCTGAACTGGAATTTCCCCACTGTGGGACTAATAAAGGCATAGCTTTCTTTTCTTAACCGCCTGGGACCCGAAGGAAAAAGTGTACCTAAATTATTATTTTTTTTTTAATTTTGTATTTGGAGGTAAATGAACACCTTAGCATTTACATTTTGTTAATTTTTATTTTTATTCATAATGTTGTAACATGTCCTCTGTAATGGACTGTAATTGTGTTAAAACTTAACAACCTAACAAAAACCTTTTTTTGTTTGTTTTTGTTTTGATGACCAACATCTCTGACAAGCTTCTACAGTCACCTCAAAAAGTTTTGATTCCCTTTTAATTTCTTATTTATTTATTTACTTATTTATGTATTTATTTATGCATTTTAATATTATTGATTTTATTTTTTTATTTTATTTATATTTTTAATTTATATTTTATTTATTTGTTTACTTATTTATGCATGTTTATTTATTATTTATTTATATGTGTATTTATTATTTATTTACATATTTATGTATTTTTATTTATTTATGTATTTTATTTAATATGATTTATTTATGTATCTGTTTATTATAGGAAACTAAAACTCATTAATTTTTCTTCTGGACATTCTTCAGCAAAACAACCCATCTTACACATTTTCTATTGTGGTTCGGAATTCTGTGGTGGAATCTGCACATTAACTGTCAAAATGCAGATTTGTTGACCTGGTTTATCATTAAAATCTCTGTAATTACTGCGCCTAACCTGAACATGAAACAAAAACGAAAGATCAACGTCTTCTCTGTCAGTACAAAGAAGAAGAAGAAGAGAAGAAGCAACTTTATTGATCTCACACAGGAGAAATTCTTCTCTGCATTTAACCCATCCTGTTACTAGGAGCAGTGGGCAGCACATTACTGCGCCCGGGGACCATCTCCATGATCTTCTTGCTTCGGTTTGGTCAGGACCTAAGCTGGAGGATTTTACCTGGAGCATGTTTTGGGTTGGTGGGGGAAACCGGAGTGCCCGGAGAAAACCCATCCAGACACGGGGAGAACATGCAAACTCCACACAGAAAGGCCTGGGCGACCCGGGGATCGAACCCGGAACCTTCTTGCTGTGAGGCATGAGCGCTAATTGCTCAGCCACCGTGCCGCCAGCTGACCACACCAGGAAGTAACAACAGCTGATCACGCCTACAGGAAGTAACAGCAGCTGACCACACCTACAGGAAGTAAAAACAGTTGACCACGCCTACAGGAAGTAACAACAGCTGACCACACCTACAGGAAGTAAAAACAGTTGACCACGCCTACAGGAAGTAACAACAGCTGACCACGCCTACAGGAAGTAACAACAGCTGACCACGCCTACAGGAAGTAACAATAGCTGTCCATGCCTACAGGAAGTAAAAACAGTTGACCACACCCTACAAGAAGTAAAAAAAGCTGACCACGCCCACAGGAAGTAACAACAGCTGACCACGCCTACAGGAAGTAACAACAGCTGACAACACCCACAGGAAGTAACAACAGCTGACAACACCCACAGGAAGTAACAACAGCTGACCACGCCTACAGGAAGTAACAACAGCTGACCCCACCCACAAGAAGTAACAATAGCTGACCACACCTACAGGAAGCAACAATAGCTGACCATAGCCGTTTCCCAATTCAGCGACCGCACGGTTCTGAGCGTGCTTGGAAGGGGATGTGCGTCATATCGGCGTGACAACCGCCGTTCCATTTGGTTTTTGTCCCCTGCACAGTTAAAGGTCCCATGGCATGAAATTTTCACTTTCTGAGGTTTTTGAACGTTAATGTGAGCTCCCCTACCCTGTTTAGCCCCCCCCAATGGCTAAAAGTTGCGTAATGTCTAAACTGAGCATTTGCGATCCTTTTCTGCATTTGAAAAAAACACAGCTCAAATGGGCGATTCTGGACAAGGCACCTTATTGACGTCAGATCGAAAAAAGAAATGCAAATGCAGTTCCACCATCGTCTGGATCTCCACCCCCTGTCTCTGGAAATCACGCCCAGAGAGTTTGGACCGCGGAGGAGCTACGCAATGCGAAATGCATTTTTTTATTTGCCTGGAGGCACGTGCGAGTGTTTCTAGGCTTGGAAGTCCTTTACCCGACCCTCTGGACCTCTGAAACAGCAGTGGTTTAATTTTATTTTCTGTACAAATGTGTTTTTTTTCATTGAAAAGGCTGTCCTCTCCTCCTTCGCGCTTACACACGCGGAAGTGGGGCCAGCACACAGTGCACCGCTAACACAAGGAACCAGCGGCGCATTTGCCCCCCCCCCCCTCCTTCCTCTTACCAATCTGTCTCCTTCTCATTTGCATTCAAGCAACAAGGCGCAGAATGAGGTGTTCAGACAGTTATTTTTTGACTCTGACTCTGTACATGTGTCTTCCCCATGCACTAAGTGTTGATTTTGAAGAAGGATTCATTTACAGTATTAGGGAACCATTAAAGGGACAGTGTGTAGGATTCGTGGCGCATAGGTGGTTACTAGCTATTCCACTTCCTCTTTTGGCTATGGCAGACCTCGAGGGTCACCCGGGCGCGACTTAGCGCCGTCATCTCGCGTGCCCGCGCACGAACCGCGCACCGCTGTATACATAAAACGCGGTCCCCCGTTCACTTTTTTTTTTCTTTTCACATGAAAACACACAATCCCGATCATGATTCATGACAATCTACACATCAAATGAAACCTTACAGTCTCCTCTTTTTGACTATGCAATTCATTTCCCTGCAAAACAATCACTCCCCGAGCACATGGGGCTTTTATACAGAAAAGCACAAAACTTAGCTTACTTAGCTTACCTTTGAAGGCTCTGCACAGGTCAAACTCTGTATTTCATCATAAACTTGGTCTCAATCTGTCCATAAGGGTCCAGCGAAAAAAATCCAGTAAAACAATGGCATTAGTCCAAAATACGTGTTATATCCATTACGATGTGTGATAGCAGCATGCTTCTTTACACGAGGCTCCCCCCTTCCCCCCTCCCCTTCCCCTTCTCTCCTTCGCTCCTCTGTTCCAATATGCAGCGCGGCTGTGCAGCTGTTAGCAGGAGCTGAGGCGAAGGATGAGCCCAAATGTCCTTCTGCGGCTCTCGTATTCAAAATGGCTGCCTCTATATGGGGAAGATCCCCCTTTTATGTGACTATATCTAAGTCCAACAGAATACTTTGATTTCATGATGGAAGTGAAAAGGCTTGGAAAACAATGTATTTTTGAATGGGTATCTTCAATTTCAGTAATTAACAGGTAAAAATCTTACACACTGTCCCTTTAAGGAGCCATATAAAAGCATCAAGAAGTACCATGTCATGGGATCTTTAAGACGCGGTCTGAACAGCGCAGTTTCCATGGAAATCGGGGTGTGGACCAAGCGTGCAAACATGCACGCTTGCAAACATGCACGCTTGGCACACTTAAAATCCCCAGCATGCACAGCGCGGCAGGATATATGACTACAAAGATGGACTCGCCAGCAACATTGACAGTGACAGTTGCGACTTCACTATAAAATGTGTTTACTGGTTCACCTCACCTACAACTATGCTACATGAAACTCTTCATAAAATACGCTAAACATGTGTGACGGTGGCCGTAACGGCAAAGTTCACGGCACCTGTATTACCGTTCACATGCTTTTCCCCTTACACTTCTATATTTCCTTTGCTGTTGTAATACTGGATATTCTACAGTATCGCCATGTCCCAATTCCAAGTATTACTAGTCGCAATAGAATAATATTTTTGTCTTTAGGGAACAAGGAGCAGACCACCCGGCTCATTGAGCTGAGGCGGGACCTGTTCCATTCCGCAGACGGCCATGCGATACATGTACTGCACTAAGGACTGAACGAGTATGCACCGCCTCAACTGCAGACCGAGACCACACTCAGAACCGTGCAGTCGCTGAATTGGGAAACGGCGCATGCCTACAGGAAGTAACAACAGCTGACCACGCCCACAGGAAGTAACAACAGCTGACCACACCTACAGGAAGTAACAACAGCTGACCACGCCTACAGGAAGTAACAACAACTGACCACACCTACAGGAAGTAACAACAGCTGACCACACCTAGAGGAAGTAACAACAGCTGACCACGCCTACAGGAAGTAACAACAACCGATATACAACATGTCATCACCAATCAAGATGCAGCAGCAGCCGAAACATGTCAAAAAGGTAAATACACATTACTGTAGTTTTTTTTTTTTTAAAGAACCCAAGAAGTTAAAGTACATAAGAAGACAAAATGAACATCTTTGGTTCAAACAGACCCCTGCCCACCATCTGAAAATCTGACATCATCAAATTTTAGAACGTGGCCGCAGCCTGTTTTATCGTCTTGCAGTGGTTGTGTTTTGTGTTTATTGCAGGGTGACATAACATTAATCTAGCGGGGCCCTTGTGACAGCTGTACACAGGCTCCAGGTCAGTGTGAAGGCCACAGCTGTAATGGAGTGCAGAAGTCACCTCAACCTGCACACTCTGGCCCTGCAGGCACCAACACACTGCGGTGAGCCGGACATCACAAGAGCAACTGAAATACAATACCCCTGTTTGTGTAGTATTCTCGGATATCTCACGTTTATGGGGAATCCTTAACGGAGGAAAGAACGCTAGTATTCAACTAAAGAAGACAGTGGCATAGGTATCAATACGCTGAAATAATCCCGTAATCATAACAAAATGTGACCTTCCTAGAACTTATATTGTGGTCTTGATTGGTATCTGGTCTAAAGCCTTTTTCTTTTTCTATCAAAATTGAGTTTGAAATTTTAGTATCATGACGACACTACAGTGGCATGAAACTTTATATTAGATCCAAACTTCGCTCAGAAGATCAAAACTGCACTGGAGCTCATGCAAAGATAAATATTTATACAGAAAAGTAAAAGTATGGGAAATTAAACTCCCAAATCTTCAGCTAGCCCATTCCATGCATTCCTCTTTCAACTTTTCAATATACAGCTTTGGAAAAAAAATAAGAGACCACTGCATTTTTTTCTGAAATCAGCATCTCTACATGTATTACAGCCATTCCATTCCAGCGTCTGTTGAATTCCAACACAAACACAAAGATGAGCTACTTCAGTTCTTGCACCAGGAGTGGAATAAAGTCACCCAAGAACAATGTGAAAGACTTGTGGAGAGCATGCCAAGACGCATGAAAGCTGTGATTAAAAATAATGGTTATTGCACCAAATACTGATTTCTGAACTCTTCTTAAGTGTAAACATTAGTATTATGTTGTTTTAAAATGAATTTGATCTTGTTTCGTTGCATTGTTTGAGGTCTGAAAACATGTATCTTTTTTGTTATTTTGACCATTTGTCATTTTCTGCAAATAAATGCTCTAAACCAAGGGTGCCCAACCAGTTGATCGTGTATGTCTACGTTCAGACTTGCGAGGTTGTTCACATTTCCAATTAAATACGACTTGTATGTGATCTCCAGTGTGAACTTTAAACTCAAAAGTGTCCCGCATGTGCCTTGAAGGACATGACGAGTTCACGTGCAGTGAGCGTGCTCAATGTTTATGGAAGTCGCCTAAAGTTGCTGTCGTACCGGAGCAAAAACATGTACAGTTTATTTGTTTTATGGAGGAGACGGAGAAGGTTTTTGGCCACGGCGTTTGTGGGGCAGTGGCAGCAACGTCCGTAGAAAGAAACATGTTGGTCCGGAGTCGCAGACAAGAGTGGTGGGATTGCTACGTGCTTCGCCGCTTCACTGACACGGAGTTCATATACTATTTTCGCATGACGAGAAGAACGTTTGTGTACATTTATGAGCGCCTACTAGTACCACTCTCGCTGGACGAAACACGCCCTGGCTGTTCAGACTGAAGTCGCCAAAAGATCTGATATGTATCGGTTTTAGGACCACATATCTTGGGCTACGTTCACACTGCAGCTTGAAATGACCCAAATCTGATTTTTTTCCCCCCTATGCGACTTGAAAAATAATCTCACTCCAAAAGCCCATATTTGCCATGTCTAACAGGTCATTCTAAAATGATCTAGAATGCAGGAAATTACATCTAAGTAGATCCTGGTTAAAAAAAGGTTGAGATCCCCTGCTCTAAATGATAATATTTTTATTTGGAATTTGGGGGAAATGTTGTCAGTAGTTTATAGACTCAAACAAAAATGTTCTTTTTGCCCAAACACATACCTATAAGTAGTAAAGTCAGAAAAACTGATCATTTTGCAGTGGTCTCCTCTGGTTTCCCAGAGCTATAAATCCTTATTAAATACAATTTAATCAACCAAATTACTATAAACCGACAGCCCTACTTTTTGACTGAAGGAAGAGTGTATTCTTATGTTTAAATTTAGCATCGCCAAACTGTAAACAATAGCAATAATGATTGAAAAACTCTAAATCAATTCGATACCAATATAACTTTGTGCTTTACATATTATTGTCATTACAAGCAAAAACATTCTACATTAGGGACAGTGAGTCACTTAATAAATACTTTAATGCAACAAACCTATGCATTTAACTTTATTCATTTTGCCGGAGAGCCAAGCAATAAGAACATTGCTAACTCTTCATGGAAATAGCTGTAAATTTGTTTGCACTCCCTCTCTCATGCACAATATTTATAGCTCAATAAAAGTTTTCACATCGGAGGCAGATCAGATGTCCTAATGTAGCCTAATGTTCCAATTAGTTTAGCTGAAGCAGACCGTGATGCGATGAGCTGGAGTGCGGGCAGCGGGCGGGTAATGAAGTGACGAAGACTGAAGTTTGTACTGACCTTTAATGCCCTGTTCTTCAGCAGATTCTCGGGCACGTTCTCCAGCCTGCTCCTGCTCAGATACAGGGTCTCCGGTGAACGGGAAGGGGGCAGCTCCTTTGCTACGTCGCTGTCAGAGCCGCGGGGGGTCCGCTGCGGTTTGTCGGCGCCGTCTCCAACACAGAGGCGTAACTGCAGGTCAGAGGCATTCACATCCTGCTGCTCCACTGGGAACAACATGCTGGGAAGTGGGATCAGTTGTTTTGGCAGGTGGAGATACACAAGGTGAGGCTGCTTCAGTGTGGTGTCATTTTGATTTGAGGGTCTGGAAGTGGGAGAAAGGCAGCTCCGTAAGGACTCCGACAACAACAATACTGAAACTACTGTATGCAACTTGATGACACACTGAAAAATACAAAGTAAAATAAAGCATACAAACTAATAAACTCCCAGTGAGCAATTTTTAAATACAACAAATACAATAAATGAAGAGCTGAATACAACAGATAATTAGTTCTTGAAGGTACTTTCTCATCCCTCTACAGCTCAGATCGTCCCAAAATATATAAAAAATAGCAGAAACCTCACCACTCTTACAACAAAAACAGACACACGCTAAATATTGAGCCCCAAAATATATTGTTCCAGATTTCATATATTGAAAAGGCCTAGAAAAAGGCGCATTGCATTCATTTGTGTAGATAAAAAACGCTATAGTTAAGATGGCACACAATATATTTTAGGACACTACCGAAATATTTTCTGTAAAACTGGATTATCTGCTTGATTTAAACCATTTGGTCTTGACTCATCACTTCTATTTTTGCTTTATAATGTATGTATTTATTTTTTGTTAACCTTTGTAATGTATTTCTATATACACTCAACAAAAATATAAACGCAACACTTTTGTTTTTGCTCCCATTTTTCCTGAGATGGACCCAAAGATCCAAAATTCACTCCAGATACACAACACTACCATTTCTCTCAAACATTGTTCACAAATCTGTCCAAATGTGTGACAGCAAGCACCTCTGCCCCGCCGAGACAATCCACCCCACCTCACAGGTGCGCCACATCAAGATGCCGATCCGACATCATGACCAGTGCACAGGTGTGCCCCATTGGTGCTTTATTGGGGGTCTGGGGACTCAGAACCAGTCAGTATTTGGTGTGACCACCATTTGCCTCATGCAGTGCAGCACATCTTCTTCACATAGAGTTTATCAGATTGTCAGTTGTGGCCTGTGGAATGTTGGTCCACTCCTCTTCAAAGGCTGTTATGGACGAAGAACACAGGTGCATTTTATTGATGGCATTTTGAATGCACAGAGATACCGTGATGAGATCCTGAGGCCCATTGTTGTGCCATACATCCATGAACATCACCTCATGTTTCAGCAAGATAATGCACGACCCCATGTTGCAAGGATCTGTACACAATTCTTGGAAGCTGAAAATGTCCCAGTTCTTGCATGGCCAGCAAACTCACCGGACATGTCACCCATTGAGCATGTTTGGGATGTGCTTGACCGGCGTATACGACAGCGTGTACCAGCTCCCACTAATATCCACCAACTTCACACAGCCATTGAAGAGGAGTGGACCAACATTCCACAGGCCACAACTGACAATCTGATAAACTCTATGCGAAGAAGATGTGTTGCACTGCATGAGGCAAATGGTGGTCACACCAGATACTGACTGGTTCTGAGTCCCCAGACCCCCAATAAAGCAAAAAAAAAAAATGCACATTTCGGGGTGGCCTTTTATTGTGGGCAGTCTGGGGCGCACCTGTGCACTGGTCATGATGTCGGATCGGCATCTTGATGTGGCGCACCTGTGAGGTGGGGTGGATTGTCTCGGTGGGGCAGAGGTGCTCGCTGTCACACATTTGGACAGATTTGTGAACAATGTTTGAGAGAAATGGTAGTGTTGTGTATTTGGGGTGAATTTTGGATCTTTGGGTCCATCTCATGAAAAATGGGAGCAAAAACAAAAGTGTTGCGTTTATATTTTTGTTGAGTATATTTGCAATGTATTTCTAATGTATTTCTATATAGTTCCAATGTATTTCTGTGTATTTACAATGTATTTCTATGTATTTGCAATGTATTTATGTGTATTTGTAATGTATTTCTAATTCTATATATGTGCAATGTATTTCTAATGTATTTTCAATGTTTTTCTAATGTATTTCTAATTCTATATATTTGCAGTGTATTTCTGATGTATTTGCAATGCATTTCTGAAGTAATTCTAATGTATTTTCAATGTTTTTCTAATGTATTTCTAATTCTATATATTTGCAATGTATTTCTAATGTATTCTAATTCTATATATTTGCAGTGTATTCATGTGTATTTCTAATGTATTTGTAATGTATTTCTAACTTAACTTGTAAACAGAATCCATGCATATTTTTAAAGCTTAGGTTAATGTCCCGATGTGTTTTCTACAGTGTTAGAAGCTGCACAATGCTAAACTTAAAATAATAGTTAGCCTGATTAAAAATGACCAGTACGCCAGATATCTACCCAACATCTGTTTATAAGAACACTTGGTGAAGATTAAAGCGGCTAAACTTACGGTTTCACGAGCTTGTCACTTGTTTGGTGGTTTTTTAGCGTCGCGTCGTAAAAGTCACGCTAAAGTTGCTAGCTTTGCGTTGTAGCTGTACCCATGGCAACGGAGCCAAAAAAAAAAATCTCGTGAAATTTTCTGATTGGCTGCTCAAGCGTGTAGCAACTGATGACGCTGCAAACACAAACGCGAGCTAAAAAATGTTGGTAAAATCGGATTTGTAATCAAATATTTCCGTATAATTTATAACGCAATATAAAATAATAATAATAATAATAATAATAATAATAATAATAATAATAATAATAATAATAATAATAATAATAATAACAATAATAATAATAATAATAATAATAATAATAATAATACATAAATAATTAAATCAATAAACAATACATAAAAATAATAAATAAAAATAAATAAATAAATAAATAAATAATAATAATAATAATAATAATAATTATTATTATTATTATTATTATTATTATTATTATTATTATTATTATTATTATCATTATTATTATTATTATTATTGTTAATAATAATAATAATAATAATAATAATAATACATAAAAAAAATAAAAATAAAAAAAAATAAAAATTATATAAATGAAATACATAAATAAGTAAATAAATAAATAATACATAAAAAATAAAAATAAAACATAATTTTAAACATAATTTATAACGTATTTATTTATTTATTTTAGTTATTATAATTTAACATGTTTTTTTTTTTGCTATTAAAAAAATGTTTAATAATAAAAAACAACTGCAGCAGCACAAAATCACTACGAAACTTACAATTATAACTTATAATTAAACGTGACGTGCATTCAAGCTGCATACCCCGTGCGTGCCGTTTGTTTCGCAGACCAAACAAGTGTAACCAAACAAATTTAACCCGCAATAAGTTACACTAATGTATACCTCCTGTACATTAATAGCCTACAGAATTCATTACAATTCTCACGGGGCCAACATGAAACAAAGGAAGTCCCATAAGTGTACATACGTGTGATTAATAATACAGCGTGACGTGAAGTCGTGCCTTCTTGTTTAATTCATGTCTAACAACTTTGATCATGTGACGGGGGCATGCATTAGGTTAGGTAAGCGCTATATTCTGCACACTGATGCGGACAGTCTATATTGCACGCTTCCACTTGCGCAGAGTGACTGTTATGTGATGCATTGTGTAACAGCGGCGTGCAAACATTTGTGCATATTGAAGACAAAGTGTTAAATCCTCTCTCGCAGTGATCTGGCACCACCCATCCATTTCCTAATGAGACAGTGGAATAGTTCAGTGCATTAGGAGCTGCAGCAGAGCTCACGGGGCTCGGATTGGGGGAAAGTCCGGTTTTAGTCCGGTTCTTGGCTCGGACTGTGCGTTCTCTGGTGCATCTTTGTCCACCGTGCTTTTATCAACTACAGTCTCCGAGCAGCAACTGTCACACTACTCTCACAAATGTAAAGCAGCAGCAACACAAAACTCAATCCGGTCAGGCTTTCAAGCATAAAAACAGAGGTGCTGTCAGTAGAAAAACATGGAATTAGTTTCTAAATATCCTCCTGAGACCCATTCATCTGTGTCCTTTACAGTGGACATCCTTTAAGTTTGGAGATAGACTCTAGTTTGTGGCTGCACTATGATAAAAAAAAAAAATATTAATAATATAAATAAATAAATAATAATAATAATAATAATAATAATAATAATAATAATAATACATAAAGCATACAAATTATATAAATGAATACATGAAATACACCTTATTTGATTTAACCCTACCTGCACCTTGTACATTGTACCTTGTATTTTTTATTACATTTTATTACATATTGTATTATATTGTTTATTATATTGTTTACTTCTTCCCCTGCACTTTTTGCAACACTACTATTACTGCATGTTATTAGTACTTCTGACTATCTTAGCGAGTCAACGGTTCTTCTGATCCTAAGCATTTCATTGCATTGTTGACCTTGTGTTGATTCTGCATATGACAAATAAACAATCTTGAATCTTGAATCTAAATAAGTAAATAAATAAATAATACATAAAAATAATAAATTAATATTAATAATAATAGTAATAATAATAATAATAATCATAATAATACATAAAAAATAAAACATACAAAATAAAAATATATAAATAAGTAAATACATAAATACATAAATAAATAATACATAAAAAATGAAAAATAAAACATAAAATAAATAAATAAAAATAAATAAATAAATAAGAAATTAAAAGGGAGTTTAAAAAACTTTTTGAGGCGACTGTAGAGCCGACGGAAAAAATGTTTTTGTTCGGTTGTTAACTTCACATGGATTTAACACTATTACAGTCCATTACAGAGGACATGTTACAACTAGGGCTGTCAAACGATTAATTTTCTTGATCGCAACTAATCTCAGAAATTTCATAGTTAATCGCGATTAATCGTGATTTATTTTGCATGTTTAAAATTGATATCTTGCAGTAAGACCGTTCCAATCTAAAGTTAAACTCACAATGCAAAGTATTTCTCACCATTTTTTTTATTTCAAAAAAGTGCAGAGAAAGGAAAAAGTAACAATGAACCAGTAAAAGTGCTTACTTTGAGAAATTGTAAATAAATGATTGAAGCCCGGTCGAGCTGCCTACGGATGCGTAGAAGGAACAAAATACTAGCAAACTCAAAATAGCGCGTTTAACCGACAATGAGTTTAATTAATACAACCAAATGAGCTGCATATGGATGGTAGAATTGCGGAAAATGCCGGCAAACTCTGATCGCAAATTTAGATACACTTTTTTTCTTTGGGTCTAGGAGGATATAATTGATTTATGTTGCATTTTATTGAGGAAATATTTTGCCATGGCTTGCTTAATTAAGTAAAATTTTTGTTTTTTCTAGCATAAGTGGCCCAAGTAAGTATTTTCAATATATTTCTAATGTATTTCTAACTTAACTTAACTTAACTGTAAAGAGAATCCATGTATATTTTTAAAGCTTAGGTTAATGTTCCGATCTGTTTTCTCTTTAAAATAATAGTTAGCCTAATTAAAAACAACTAGTACGCCAGATAACAGCATCTATTTATGAGAACACCTAATGAAGATTAAAGCGGCTGTCAGTAGAAAACCATGGAATTACTTTCTAAATATTTGATTTATGTTGTATGTTATTGAGGAAATATTTTGCCATGGCTTGCCTTTGAAATAAATGTTAAATTCAGTGAAAATGTTGTTGTTTTTTTCTAGCATACCACGTGGCCTAAGTAAGTATTTGCAATGTATTTCTAATGTATTTCTAACTTAACTTTACAGTAAACAGAATCCATGCATATTTTTAAAGCTTAGGTTAATGTTCCGATATGTTTTCTCTTTAAAATAATAGTTAGCCTAAGTAAAAAAGTAAGTACAATTTTTGTTTGTTTGTTTTTTTTAGCATAACAAGTGGCTCAAGACACAGTTTGGCCTATTTATTGTTATTTGCATTTAGATTTGCAGTGTTGCACATGTGCAGTAAACAAGGACACGGAGCTTGGTGGAAATTGGTGAAATCAAAATGTAGATTTATTTTTTGCTTGTACAAAAGTGCATTTACACAATTTATGGCAAAAGGAGAAATTCAATTTGGTCAAACACATTTCGCAGCTCATCCAAGCTGCTTCTTCAGCTCTTCAGAACACGGAAAAATAAAGAAGCTGCAAAACGTATTCAACCAAATAAACTTTTGTCCAGTTGACAAATTGAATTTCTCCTTTTGCCCTGGATTTTACCTGGACGACTAAGGGTTCTACACACATCTTTACACAATTTACTTCATTAAAAGACAGAATTATTTGCATTTTGACTGTATAATTCTACTATATAGGCCAGACGTGCAATATCCTTTTTGCTGTCCTTGTTAATGTTTTTATTATTATTATTATTATTATTATTACTTATCTCATCAGACTGTATAGCTCCACTAGTCCAAACGTGCAATATCCTCTCTCATAGTTTTCCCCTAGTTACTGTTTGTATTATTATTATTATTATTATTATTATTATTATTATTATAACTTATTTTTATTATTACTTATTATTATTATTATTATTATTATTATTATTATTATTATTATTATTATTATTATTATTATTACTTATTATTATTATTATTATTATTATTATTATTATAACTTATTTTTATTATTACTTACTTTATTCCATTCTTGCCTGCATGCAATTTTTCTTTCTTGTGCAAACTGTCCCTGCCTGGAGCTACTGTGCCAAGTAAATTTCTCCTGTGTGAGATCAATAAAGTGTTATTTTTCTTATCTTATCTTATCTTATTTTTATTATCTTAATTTCATTCCAACTGAACCAAGTCCTTACTACCTAGGACTACAATGTCCCTGGAAAATATGACATAAAAAGTCAAAAGCGGCTTCTGACTTCCTGACTACACCCCGGTTTTACCAAGACCTGCGAAATTGAATGTCACACCTCAGAGAACACATTGTAATTTTGATTTCGCCAATTTCCACCAAGCTCAGTGCGCATGAATCCTGCACATCAAGGTTATAATAGTTTTGGATTTTTCATTTTAGTTTAGTTTTAGTTAGTTTTGACTTTTTCTCCCTCTAATTCAGTTAGTTTTAATAAGTTTTTAGAGCAGCTCTGATAGTTTTAGTTTTAGTTTTTTTCCCCTAACTGCTCAGTTTTAGTTTAGTTTTTATTCGTTTTAGTTTTTGGGTTATACTTTGGGTTATTTGTCAAGTGCAGGATTCAAAAAGAAAGTATTGTGTTATCAAACTTACAACAAACAAATACAATTTTAAAACATTTATTCGAGCAACGGGTTGATTTATTTTATAGCAATCCGAGGCTTGTAAATAAACTGACAAAAACGAAAACGAAGAGTAATTTATCTATAATTTCAGTTAGTTTTAGTTAGTTTTGTAAACACACAATACAGTGTCAGTTAGTTATCACTTTTTTCTTTTAACTGTTGTTTTTATTTATTTCAGTTAATGTTTCCAGCTGTTTTCAATTTTAGTTTTAGTTTTTTTCTTTTGTTTAACTATAATAACCATGCTGCACATAACAACACTGCAAATCTAAATGGAAATCTTACACAATAGGCCAAACTGTACTTACTTGGGCCACTTGTTATGCTAAAAAAAACAACATTTTCACTTAATTAAGCATCTATTGAAATATAGACTATAAAAAAGACAAACAACAGAATTTGGCATAAAATTAGGCGAGTGCTATATGCAGGGAGCTGTATTTGACCTTACTTACTGCCATAAATGGGTGATTCTCCAACTACAGTCAAATTTGGTCATGATATTTTTCAGAAAATCCAACACATATTTTTAGAAATATTTTGATTTGTTCTACTTCATCACAAGTGTAGAAACATTAACTGAATTACATAAATATTAAATAAATAATAATAAACATTGTCACTTTATTTATTGTTATTGTTTAGCATTTCTTTTAAAATCTCATGATATATTAGCATGCTAATCTCTGTTTTAGAGTTAGCATAAAATATACTCAAAATACACAATATAAAATGGTATTTTTCTCATTATTTGTACATTCAAAGGAAATATGAGGTGTTTGGAAATGACGACCAATAAACCTACTCTTGGTTTTGTAAAACTTGACCTTGATTTTGTTCTTGTTTCCCTTCCTTCCATGGAGCTAACGCTGCTATGCTAACATGAGCTCCTGTCACATCACAACTGATGTGGTTCAAGTCGACAAAGGTTTAAAAAAAAGTTAAAAGTTACATTTTGTGGTGGAAATGACAGTGATCCCTAGGGACAGGTGTTCTTTTTATGAAAAATACTAATATATTAATTAGGCCACGTGCACTACTGTTCTGATGCTGCTCATCTGAACCTTTTTGTTATTTGGATTGTTTATTCTTTTTTACTATATTATAGCTATATTTTAGTTATTATTATTATTATAATTCAGTTTTTTATGTTCGCACCTTATCACGAGACAAGTTCCTAGTTTTGTGAATTGTGTTCACTTGACAATGGCAATAAAAGTCTTTCTGATTCTGATTCTGATATCTTTCAAGCACATGATATTTTTCATTAAGATAAGGAATTTCTGTGCCATTTGTCAATGAAGTTATTGTTGAATCAAATTTAATTTCAGTCTTATGAGAGTCCAAAACCTGGCCGAGAGACAACGGACATATAGCAAAAACTCTCAATAAAAACATATTTTATATTTACCTGGCCAGCCAAATGATATCTCTCTGTATTTGCTATACAGCGAGATACCATTTGGACACCCTCGCTCCACCCTCGCTCCCCCGGTTAACAACGGACTCCGCGATTCTGATTCGTTCAAAGATGGTGACGTCAGTGCACCCGCCTTTGCCCGCAACGTCACTCTTAGGCAGCGGAAGTTCCTCCTCAGTTTTGAATCAAGATGGCGCATCGGAGAACTGAACGTCCCTTCCATTCAGCTGTAAAATTGGTCTTAAATGACCTAAAACACATCGATTCCTTAAAACCACAGCAGCTGACAGCTCTAGAGGCCTTTCTTTTCTTTCTTTTCTTTTGTTTGATTGGTTCACGTCGCTGTCCGTTAACTGTTCTCTGATTGGTTCACTTAGCTGTCTGTCTACGCGCAACGCATTCTGGACCAAGCATTACCAGACTCGCCGCTGGTACAGCGATGAGTCATGGATTCTTCCAGGCAAATTTTATATAGCCTAATAATAATAGCAATTTATCCATCATCAACAGTGCAACAGTCATCAATTGTGCAACAGTGCAACAGTCGTCCTTAGTAGCAGTTTTTTAAAGTGTCTAGCGTGATATGTCTTTTTATGGAATACAGGTTATGCCAATATGGGGGGTGGGGGTGGGAGATGGGTAAGGTGGGAGTTCGGGTGCGAGTTCAGCCTCCTGACAGCCAATAGGGAATTGGACGCCAGAGAAATTTGAAATACAAAGAGACAGATTAGCTGATGGTTTCAGAGTTGTTTCAGTGTAGTGAGCGGGCTGATAGATATGCTAATACAAGACGCCAGAGGAATTCGTAAAACAAAAGAGAGTAGCGGGGATAGGTCAGAGCTTTGTTCAGGGAAGCTAGCTCCTCCCTTGCAGCTAGATATAAACAGGGTCGAACCAGCATGAGGGCCAGAGCTGACGAAGCCTCTCGGATGAGCGGCGAAACGTTTTCAACCAAACAAACTTTGTCCAGTTGACAAATTGAACTTCTCCTTTGATCATGGATTCTACCTGGACGACTGAGGGACTTTTCACGCAATTTATCCATCATAAATGTTTTGTAAGTTCGTCTTTGTGTCTAGTAAGTGCAGCATGAATTTAAAAAATGACAAATGTGTGTGTGTCTGTTTTTATTATTATTATTATTTCTGCCTGGGACACAAATTCTTTGATAGTTGGGGGCTTTTGTGTACACTTCATTGCAGAGAAGCTTTTATTTTGAAGTTGAGTTTCCTGTCTCTCCTCTGCGCGTCTTTTCCAGCTTCACGCGGCTTTACTCCGAGCCCATCCAAACAGAAGTCTCGCGTTTGGGCTGTCAGGCTCCGGAAGACATCTGAACACACTCTCTCTGCTCCGAGATTAAACCCCAAACTCCTCCAGATCATCCTAAAGTTCCCCCCTCTGTGCAGACTTTCCAGTGTCATCGCTTTCGCTTCGCGCTGCAGCTGCGAGCCCACGGGCGGCATAGCGGACCGACATGCATTACGCGCATTATTCCTGTGACACTTTTGTGAAGAGGGAGCCCGAAGACGCAGCGCTGTAGTTTCTTTGCAAAAGGCGAGGAATGAAATCTGAGCATCGATGTTTCACTGGGGCAAGTGGAAGAAGAGGATGGGCGCCAATAGTTCTTCAAAGAGACCAGTTTTCGACGAGAAAGAAGATGGTAAGTGCGATTTTTGTTGTGTGTGTGTGAGAGAAGTGGAGATGTGTGTGCGCAAATCCAACGGCGAAACAGCGCTCCGGAGTTGGAGAAAGGAATAAGCGATCAGAGCAACACTAGAAGTTGTTATATTGCAGTTTGTTGCAGGGAAATTCACGTTAGATTGAAGATGTATGCAGAGGAACTTTGAAGTGATGTAGAAGATACTCTGTGTGTAATCTATCCAGCTTGGTGATGCTGCTGAGATGGAAATAACCCACTACAGCCTTAAAGAATATAATATTTTTAAGTGAATTCACCTTAAATTAGGCTGTTTCTGCTCATACTTTGTGGAAATTGTGTACATCTCACTTTGAATTATTATTGTGTATTGGAGTGGGTGCACAGAAAGAAGCGTGGACATTTATTTTAGTAGCTATATAGAGTAGAGACATTAAAAAGTGGCCAAGATTTGACTGTTTTATAAATGCATTTAAAGTATTTTCCAAAGCTATCATATTTACATGATCTTTTTAGCCTATATCATGGCATACGATGTTGACATTCACCTTAAATTGACATTAAATTCACCTTAAATTGGGTTGTTTCTGCTCATACTTTGTGGAAATTGTGTACATCTCACTTTGAATTATTATTATGTATTAGAGTGGGTGCACAGAAAGAAGCGTGGACATTTATTTTAGTACCTGCATAGAGTAGAGACATTAAAAAGTGGCCAAGATTTGACTGTTTTATAAATGCATTTAAAGTATTTTCTAAGGCTATCATATTTACATTATCTTTTTAGCCTATATCATGGCATACGATGTTGGAATTCACCTTAAATTGACATTAAATTCACCTTAAATTCACCTAAATTAGGCTGTTTCTGCTCATATTTGGTGAAAATTGTGTACATCTCACTTTGAATTATTATTATGTATTAGGGTGGGTGCACAGAAAGAAGCGTGGACATTTATTTTAGTAGCTATATAGAGTAGAGACATTAAAAAGTGGCCAAGATTTGACTGTTTTATAAATGCATTTAAAGTATTTTCCAACGCTATCATATTTACATTATCTTTTTAGCCTATATCATGGCATACAATGTTGGCATTCACCTTAAATTCACCTTAAATTAGGCTGTTTCTGCTCATACTTTGTGAAAATTGTGTACATTAAAATAGGTCTCACTTGTCATTATTATTATGTGTTAGAAAGGGTGCACAAAAAGCATGGAAAGAGATTTATTTTAGTAGCTGTCTAGAGTAGAGACATTAAAAAGTGGCCAAGATTTGACTGTTTTATAAATGCATTTAAAGTATTTTCTAAAGCTATCATATTTACAGTGGAAAACACATTTTCTTTTTAGCCTATATCCTGGCATACAATGTTGGCATGGGTGTTTTAATCAAATACTTTATCAGATTTGCTTTCAGTTGATTCAAGTGTTGTCTGTAGTTGCTGTCACTTGTGATGCAAATTCTCCATTAATTACCCCAAAACCTTGTATGAATATGATTTTATTCTTGCATGTATTATGGTAAAGTTGTGCAATAGTCGGTGTTTTGTGCCTTTTGTGCAAAATATTCAGTGGTTTTAAGTGGTCGAATGTGTGATATTTCTCCATCTCTGTGTGGTCTTCCAGTGTGTGGTCGCCAGGAGCAGTGTGAAATGTATTTACGCTTACGTACACCCCCCATAGGCATAAATGTGAAGGCTTGTCTGTCAGGCTATAGAGCTCCGTGCTCGAGCTTCCACTGACCCTGAGCGATGTTGAGAAAGTAAAAGCATTTCCCATAAAGTTCTCATGCAATACCTCAGACAGTGGGTATGATAACGTGGGAAGAAATAGCAGTGCATGCATACGATATATTTATATACAGCTCTGGAAAAAAATAAAGAGACCACTGCATTTTCCTCTGAAATCAGCATCTCTACATGTATTACAGCCATTCCATTCCAGCGTCTGTTGAATTCCAACACAAACACAAAGCTGAGCTACTTCAGTTCTTGCACCAGGAGTGGAATAAAGTCACCCAAGAACAATGTGAAAGACTGGGATTAAACCAGGTCTGAACCAGGACTAAACCAGGTTAAAAAGGGGACTAAACCAGGACTAAACTAGGATTAAATCAGGCCTAAACTTGGACTGAACCAGGTTAAAAATGGGACTAAACCAGGACTAAACTAGGATTAAACCAGATCTGAACCAAGACTAAAGGAGGTCTAAATTAGGATTAAACCAGGTCTGAACCAGGACTAAACCAGGTCTAAACTAGGACTAAACCAGGTCTGAACCAAGACTAAACCAGGTCTAAACTAGGACTAAACCAGGTCTGAACCAAGACTAAACCAGGTCTAAACTAGGACTAAACCAGGTCTGAACCAAGACTAAACCAGGTCTAAACTAGGACTAAACCAGATCTGAACCAGGACTAAACTAGGACTAAACCAGACCTAAACTTGGACTGAACCAGGGAAAAACCAGGACTAAAATAGTATTAAGCCAGATCGGAACCAGGAGTAAACTAGGACTAAACCAGGACTAAACTAGGACTAAACCCGGTCTGAACCAAGACTAAACCAGGTCTAAACTAGGACCCACGAACAATGTGAAAGACTTGTGGAGAGCATGCCAAGACGCATGAAAGCTGTGATTAAAAATAAGGGTTATTGCACTAAATATTGATTTCTGAACTCTTCGTAAGTGTAAACATTAGTATTATGTTGTTTTAAAATGAATTTGATCTTGTTTCTTTGCATTGTTTGAGGCCTGAAAACATGGATCTTTTTTGTTATTTTGACCATTTGTCATTTTCTGCAAATAAATGCTCTAAACAATAATATTTTTATTTGGAATTTGGGGGAAATGTTGTCAGTAGTTTATAGACTCAAACTAAAATGTTCCTTTTGCAATTAAACATATGTATCTTGCATTTATTTGGTTTTATTTTCATGATTAAAATATATATAAGTCTGATAATTATAGTTTAGTTAAAATCACCACTAAAGCTGGACTCTTATCATAATGTTACTTCATCGTGTACATTCTCACATCGATGTCAATATAAGTACAAGATAAGGATGTTGTCAGTTCATTCTCCTGTGAAATATTGTATTAACTATGCTGCTTTTACTGTTGTTGCATTTGCGAATCTGTTTTGATTGATATCTCTAAAAGCGTTCCAATTATTCAGATCAGATGTAATGCTAATCTGCCAGTTCCTTTGCGTATGTCGTATTGTAAACATCTTATTTTCATGACCGTAACAAATCCGCTTAGAATCATCCTTGACGATTATTCACTATAAACTTCACCAGCTGTAAAATCTTTGACTAATCTGAGTGGGAAGCTTTGGTAATTTATTCTTATTGCAAAAAAACTGTTGTACCAACTTGCAAATATGGCCTATTTTTGCATCACTTCCAGTTCAGGCGATTCTTATGTCATATTTTTCAAAAAGCTGCTCTGAGTCACTGCTTTGAAAGGCTTGCATTGCACATCACTGTACAGACTGATTACGCTGCACTTTCACAGCCCGGAGTGCTATTTTACGTCCACAGTATGCCTCAGACAAATGACGACAGGCTTCACTGCTTCAATTGTCCTATTCGTTCTAAAACTTTTAAATCCCAGATATTTTTGCTATAAATAATTAGGTACCATCTGAAGCATAAGCTACTCACTTGGTAAAACAAAACAAAATAAAAACAACAACGAAATTACTCTAAATCATTGTTAAAACTCTTAAATCTTATATATTTACATACTATATGAAATAGACCATAATTGTATTACATTTGCAATAGATAGCTGACCAAAGAAATTTCCTTGAAGTAAAAATATGAAATATTATATAAATGTTAATCAGTGTTGCAAATGAAAAGAGGCTGGTACATTTAAATTTCAAATTTATTTTTGATATTATTCGTGTTTTGCCATTTGCAAGATCAATCTGGTACAGTAATCTACTCAGGAATATTAAACTTAGCAGAGAAACATTCAAAAACTGTTCAACAGGAGTTTAAACTGCACATTTCTGTATTATGATGTTCAGGCTGTTTCAGGTTTAAATGTCCACTCTAAGTTTAACACTCTGAGGTTTGGAGTGACTTGGTCTTGGTTCAGTAGCGTCTGCTGGAGCTGGTGGTGGTGACAGAGGACCTGCTGATGGAGCCTCCTCCCATGGCTGAGCCTCCATAGCCAAATCCAGAGCCGTAACCCCCAGCAGCAGAGCTCACTCCCCTGGAGGACTCCTGCACGTGGATGGTGGCGTTGATGCCTCCGCTGGCCAGCCTGCTCTCCTCTCCCTCCAGCAGCTTCCTGTAGGTGGCGATCTCGATGTCCAGGGCCAGTTTGACGTTCATCAGCTCCTGGTACTCGCGCACCTGTCGGGCCAGGTCCTGCTTGGCTCTCTGCAGAGCGTCTTCCAGCTCTTTGATGCGTAGCCTGGCGTCCCTCACGGCCAGCTCTCCACGCTCCTCTGCTTCTGTGATCTGGGCCTCCAGGCCGGTCCTCTGTCCCTTTACGGCCTCGATCTCGTGTTGAAGGCGGGCGATCATGCGGTTCAGCTCTGCCATCTCAGCTTTGGTGGTACGTATGTCGTCTCCGTACTGGCCGGCAGAGCTCTGCATCTCCTCAAACTTCTGCTTGTACCAGCTCTCAGCATCAGCCTTGCTCTTGTTGGCGATGTCTTCGTACTGAGCACGCACTTCGGCCACAATGGCGTCCATGTCCAGGTTGCGGCTGTTGTCCATCTCCACGATGACGGAGGTGTCTTTGATCTGGCCCTGCAGCTCGCGCAGCTCGGCCTCGTACACGGCGCCCAGGAAGTTGATCTCGTCCTGGAGAGCGTCCACCTTGGCCTCCAGCTCCACCTTGTTCATGTAGGCGGCGTCCACGTCCTTCTTCAGCAGAACAAACTCATTCTCTGCAGCAGCGCGCTTATTGATCTCGTCTTCGTACTTCCTCTTGAAGTCCTCCACCATGCCCTGCATGTTCTTGAACTCTCCCTCCAGCTTGATCTTCTCGTTGCCCAGGCCGTCCAGCTGTCTGCGGAGGTTGGCGATGTAGGCCTCGAACATGGCGTCCAGGTTGGAGCGGGTGGTGGTCTGGTCCTGGAGCAGGCTCCATTTTGTCTCCAGCATTTTGTTCTGCTGCTCCAGGAAGCGCACCTTGTCGATGAAAGAGGCGAAGCGGTTGTTCAGGGTCTTGATCTGGTCCTTCTCGTTGGTGCGGACTGCCTGAATGGTGGGGTCGATGTCGAGCTTCAGAGGGGCCAACAGGCTCTGGTTCACAGTGACTTGAGTGATGGGAGGGGCCACAAAGCCGCTGGAACCACCAGCCATGCTGGAGGAGAACATGCTGCTGCTGCTGTAGCCACCGCCAATGCCAGCAGACCCTCCGAAAGCATAGCCAGAGCCGAAGCCACTGCCATAGGCAGAGCCGGAGCTGAAGCCGCTCCTCTTCACAGTGAAGCTGGAGGTGGCTGGGACCACAGACCCCCTGGAGCTGTAGCTGGACACAGACATGGCTCTCCTGGACATGTTTGCAGTGGGTGTGAGCTGAGCTGAAGAGGAGATGCTTCAGTAAGGACCAGATGCCTCTGAGTGTCCTACTGCTCACTGTCTGTGTTTTTATGTATTGGAGGGGGGGGGGGGACCGGGGACCATGTGCTACCTGCAGAACAGGTTAGGGGTGTGCCCACTCTCAGCTGTGGAGCCTCCGCCTGTGGAGCAGACAATGGAGAGATAGTGATCCCGGTCAACAGGATTCTCCTGCTCCAGTTTTTAATAACAGGCCTGGGGTGCTCGTAGAGGTTTATGTCAGCCTCTAACGGGGAACATCAATCACTTATGTCAAACACGTCTTTGGAATGGTTGAACGGAACTCAACATAAAAAAAAAACACATTTGTTGCTCATTCTTTGTAGATCTTTGAAAATGCAGAACTTGTGTAAAGCTGGACATGCTTTTTGACTCATTAGTAGAGATGGGACGAGGTCTCATACGATGGTGGACAAATGATGTTGAGAAATTTTATTATAAATAAAAAAAAATGTTGGGGCCAAATTGTGAACTGGACCTTTTTAATTCTAAATAATATCGCAGTCTTTTTTTTGTCTCATTATTGTTGACCTGATATCTTCTCTCATCTGGTGGAAATTGAGTCTCACCACACCTCTGCTTATAAAGAATTGAATTTCATAAAATCCCAGCTGTTTTAAAGCCCTGTCCCAGTAGTGGGACTTGTGCATTTGTGCACTTTGAATGCATGTGCACAATGAGGAGCTGAAAGTTCACATGATGTGCCAATTCTCTGAAATGTTTTTGATCAGCATTTCATAAAATGTCTGAATTAAAAAAGCAGTTTAATAGCATTTAAACTTGAAACATTATAATAGTTTCCAACATATTCCACCCCTCCCACTTTTACGTCCTGCTGCTACTTATCCACACTTCTGTTAGTGTTGATTTTTGGTTGAACTGGCATCTCATTTATTTCATTGGAGAGCTAGAGATACATCTGGCCTCTAGAATAATACAGCTCTGGAAAAAAAAAGAGACCACTGCATTTTTTTCCTGAAATCAGCATCTCTACATGTATTACAGCCATTCCATTCCAGTGTCTGTTGAATTCCAACACAAACGCAAAGCTGAGCTACTTCAGTTCTTGCACCAGGAGTGGAATAAAGTCACCCAAGAACAATGTGAAAGACTTGTGGAGAGCATGCCAAGAAATAAGAAATAAAAATAAGGGTTATTGCACCAAATATTGATTTCTGAACTCTTCTTAAGTGTAAACATTAGTATTATGGGTTTTTTTTAAATGAATTTGATCATGATTTGATTGTTTGAGGTCTGAAAACATGTATCGTTTTGTTATTTTGACCATTTCTCATTTTCTGCCAATCAATGCTCTAAACGATAATATTTTTATTTGGAATTTGGGGGAAATGTTGTCAGTAGTTTATAGACTCAAACAAAAATGTTCCTTTTGCCCAAATACAGACCTATAAGTCGTAAAATCAGAAAAACTGATAATTTTGCAGTGGTCTCTTATTTTTTTTCCAGAGCTGTATATAAAGTAGGTACACTTCTGTAAAATTTTCAATGTTCTTATAGATTAAGACAAAATTAGTCAAGATGATTAACAATTTTACCCCTATTTTGGATATTTTCTGACTTCAAGACCCAATTATCTTCTGCATTTATCCACAGAGATTCAATAGGTAAGGGTGATCAATACCAATACTGTGCTCATTTAAAGAGCCTGGGGGACAGGCCCTTTCCCACAGCAGCCTTTTGAGTCTGTGGAGTGGAAGACATTTTTAGTCATTCATGATTTAAGTTGACTATATATTATTTCATCAGTTTGGGATGCCCCATGTCAGATTCTAGTACTACACAATAATCTGACTTAAACATGACATTTAAACTGCACACATTCTGAGAGTTGGAACATTGCACTTTTGTGTGTTAAAAATTGTTCTACATTTTCAGTCATCAACCAAATTTAAATAATTGGCTTTGTCGTAAAACTACTTTATCCTGACATCTGTGTTGTTTGCGTACTGTTGCACATTGTAATGCCTTCTGCAAGTTTTCAATGTGCGAAAGATGCTGTAAACCCACCACAAGGGGGCACAAGTCAGCAACGGGGCAAGTCACCATACAGCTCTGGAAAAAAAAATAAGAGACCACTGCAAAATGATCAGTTTTTCTGGTTTTACTACTTATAGGTATGTGTTTGGGCAAAAGGAACATTTTTGTTTGAGTCTATAAACTACTGACAACATTTCCCCCAAATTCCAAATAAAAATATTATCGTTTAGAGCATTTATTTGCAGAAAATGACAAATGGTCAAAATAACAAAAAAGATACATGTTTTCAGACCTCAAACAATGCAAAGAAACAAGATCAAATTCATTTTAAAACAACATAATACTAATGTTTACACTCAAGAAGAGTTCAGAAATCAATATTTGGTGCAGCTCACGCGTTCTGGCCTTTTGTCTCTGCACTGGCTTCTCTGCAATAAAAAAGAAAGTACTGTTATTTAATGCTGAATTTGACATTCCATTGTTTAAAGAAAGAGTATCAAAATCAGTATGGAGTATTTGAGTCTATTCCTTAGTAATGAAGTCGAGTTTGAAATGTTAGTATCATGACAACACTAGTTTGTAGTGATTTAAACAGCAGGGTTATCAGGTTTTTGGCTTTAAACTAATTCATCCAAAACTTATGAACTTATTTTAACATGCTCCAACACCTGACCTGTCGCACTAAAGAGTATTCAGATGGATCGAGCACATACGTTCTGGTCTTTGGCCTCTGCATTGGCTTCTGGGGCTCAGAGAATAGACTTTAAAGCTGCTTTGTTTGTGTTCACGTCTCTCCCTGGTCTAGCACCAAAGTACATCTCTAATTTGATGATTATTTATGTTTTATTTGTTTATTTTGTGATTTTTAATGTACAGTATATTCTATAATGCACTTTGAATAACTTGGTGTACAAATTGTGCTATCAAAATAAATTTGCCGTGCCACTGTGAGCAGTTTTGAATAACTTTGCACAGGCTTGGATGCCCAACTCAACTTCCTAATGAACAATCAGAATGTGTTAAACTTCTGCACTCCAGGGGGCGCTGTCGTGTGCCACTGGCAACAAAGTCAGAAAACTCTTAAGTGCTGTTGGGAATGCAGACTGAAAACCTGTTGTTATAGTGAATTTGGTGCAATAACCCTTATTTTTAATCACAGCTTTCATGCGTCTTGGCATGCTCTCCACAAGTCTTTCACATTGTTCTTGGGTCCTAGTTTAGACATAGTTTAGTCTTGGTTCAGACCGGGTTTAGTCCTAGTTTAGTCCTGGTTTAGTCCTAGTTTACTCCTGGTTCCGATCTGGCTTAATCCTAGTTTAGTCCTGGTTTATCCCTGGTTCAGTCCAAGTTTAGGTCTGGTTTAGTCCTAGTTTAGTCCTGGTTCAGATCTGGTTTAGTCCTAGTTTAGACCTGGTTTAGTCTTGGTTCAGACCTGGTTTAGTCCTAGTTTAGACCTGGTTTAGTCTTGGTTCAGACCTGGTTTAGTCCTAGTTTAGACCTGGTTTAGTCTTGGTTCAGACCTGGTTTAGTCCTAGTTTAGACCTGGTTTAGTCTTGGTTCAGACCTGGTTTAGTCCTAGTTTAGACCTGGTTTAGTCCTGGTTCAGACCTGGTTTAGTCCTAATTTAGACCTCCTTTAGTCTTGGTTCAGATCTGGTTTAATCCTAGTTTAGTCCTGGTTTAGTCCCCTTTTTAACCTGGTTTAGTCCTGGTTCAGACCTGGTTTAATCCTAGTCTTTCACATTGTTCTTGGGTGACTTTATTCCACTCCTGGTGCAAGAAATGAAGTAGCTCAGCTTTGTGTTTGTGTTGGAATTCAACAGACGCTGGAATGGAATGGCTGTGATACATGTAGAGATGCTGATTTCACACAAAAAATGCAGTGGTCTCTTATTTTTTTAGAAGTAGAATGCGGTTCATAAATGTGTTGTATTAACCAGTCAAAGTCAATGTGATGTTTAAAAATGCATAAAATGTGCTCTATATAAATTAAATAAAATTATAACATTTCTCAATTTTACCAGTGGAATTTTTTTCTGAATGACTGGGAAAAAACACATTTTAAAATCTTTTCAGAGCTTTTTGATTTTCTAAGATTTCAGTCTAGGGATAAAACCTTCAATTCTTGTAAAAACGTTGAGAAAATGCATGAATCATTAATCGTGGTTATAGATGTTGCAGTGTAATGGTGCGGTAAAACCAATTTTAGAAGCAAAATGTCTGCCAAATCTAATGTAGGCCACTAAAAATAAATCTACATGTAAAAAAAAACCCTCTCTTTTATAGATACAAAAGTGAATGTTAATTAAATATAACCTATCTAATTCATTTTCAAATACAACTTTCCTATTATTATGAGAGACCAAGAATAACAAGACCTAATTTCATACACTAACATAAGTGAAAATAAATGTCCGCATCAAGATCTAAACTCGATATACACAAGTGAAGTGTTTACATCATCAGCTCTATGGGGTTATTGGTTAATTATAATTTTCTAAGCTCTAATTTCAGTTTCCTTTTAAATATCAACAAGAATGAGGACTTTAATGTTTCTGTACAAGTCATACAAATACAAGAATCATGTATCTCAGAAAACTATAGAAATCAGATACTAATTAATACTCAAACTAGTATTAAAACTACATGAATTTGAGCAGGTATGGATACTAAAGTCACATTCACAAGACAGCCCAATCAGAACACGTTTAAGAGCACATGTACCACTGTACGCCCATGATCCACTAAAGAATCTTCCCGGACGACTGAGGGATTACACAGATATGAGGCCACGTGCCAATAAAAAAGAAAGTTCTGTTATGTAATGTTGAAAATGGCATTCTATTGTCTAAAGAAAGAAAGTATGGAGTATTTGAGTCTATTCCTTAGTATTGAAGTCGAGTTTGAAATGTTAGTATCATGGCAACACTAGTTTGTAGTGATTTAAACAGCAGGGTTATCAGGTTTTCGGCTTTAAACTAATTCATCCAAAACTTATGAACTTATTTTAACGTGCTCCAACACCTGACCTGTCGCACTAAAGAGTATTCAGATGGATCGAGCACATACGTTCTGGTCTTTGGCCTCTGCATTGGCTTCTGGGGCTCAGAGAATAGACTTTAAAGCTGCTTTGTTTGTGTTCACGTCTCTCCCTGGTCTAGCACCAAAGTACATGTCTAATTTGATGATTATTTATGTTTTTATTTGTTTATTTTGTGATTTTAATGTATATAATATAATAATAATGTATATAATGTAATGTGTGCGATACAACTAAATTTGCTGTGCCACTGTGAGCAGTTTTGAATAACTTTGCACAGGCTTGGATGCCCAACTCAACTTCCTAATGAACAATCAGAATGTGTTAAACTTCTGCACTCCAGGGGGCGCTGTCGTGTGCCACTGGCAACAAAGTCAGAAAACTCTTATGTGCTGTTGGGAATGCAGACTGAAAACCTGTTGTTATAGTGAACTCTATGTATTCTGTGTTTTAATTTTTGTTTGCAGTAATATTTGTTAATTATTATTATTGGTTATTTTATTGTTCGATTCTATATTTAGGTCTGAAAATTTGACTAAACATGCAATCTTTTTTCATGGTGATGAACCAAAGATGGATTTTTACCTAGGTAAATAATCAGTTATTTTGTTCTGTATGTAACAAGACTAGATATGTTGTTGTTTGCAGAGGAAATTATGTTTCATGTTTCTCCGCAGTTATCGTGACCTTAGCATAAATAAATAGTATAATAGCATAATGTAAATAGTCATTCTGCTTGCCATTTTGATGAGCTGCATTAGAGCTTGATAGACTAGCATTTCTAGTGACAGACCTTTAGATTCCCAAAGAACATCTGTATAATGTTTATACCCGAGTAGAAGAAGAAGTAGTTAGTAATGTTTATCTCAATAAGAAGGACTTGGATGTTAAATCTCAGATTTATTTGGTGTCAATTCTTGCATTTTTCTTTTTTAACAAGTGAAATAAATCTGGTCTGAGAAACTTTACATGAATATTAAACTTAGCAGAGAAACATTCAAAAACTGTTCAACAGGCATCAGTTTAAACTGCACATTTCTGTATTATGATGTTCAGGCTGTTTCAGGTATAAATGTCCACTCTAAGTTTAACACTCTGAGGTTTGGAGTGACTTGGTCTTGGTTCAGTAGCGTCTGCTGGAGCTGGTGGTGGTGACAGAGGACCTGCTGATGGAGCCTCCTCCCATGGCTGAGCCTCCATAGCCAAATCCAGAGCCGTAACCCCCAGCAGCAGAGCTCACTCCCCTGGAGGACTCCTGCACGTGGATGGTGGCGTTGATGCCTCCGCTGGCCAGCCTGCTCTCCTCTCCCTCCAGCAGCTTCCTGTAGGTGGCGATCTCGATGTCCAGGGCCAGTTTGACGTTCATCAGCTCCTGGTACTCGCGCACCTGTCGGGCCAGGTCCTGCTTGGCTCTCTGCAGAGCGTCTTCCAGCTCTTTGATGCGTAGTCTGGCGTCCCTCACGGCCAGCTCTCCACGCTCCTCTGCTTCTGTGATCTGGGCCTCCAGGCTGGCCCTCTGTCCCTTTACGGCCTCGATCTCATTTTGGAGGCGGGCGATCATGCGGTTCAGCTCTGCCATCTCAGCTTTGGTGGTACGTATGTCGTCTCCGTACTGTCCGGCAGAGCTCTGCATCTCCTCAAACTTCTGCTTGTACCAGCTCTCAGCATCAGCCTTGCTCTTGTTGGCGATGTCTTCGTACTGAGCACGCACTTCGGCCACAATGGCGTCCATGTCCAGGTTGCGGCTGTTGTCCATCTCCACGATGACGGAGGTGTCTTTGATCTGGCCCTGCAGCTCGCGCAGCTCGGCCTCGTACACGGCGCGCAGGAAGTTGATCTCGTCCTGGAGAGCGTCCACCTTGGCCTCCAGCTCCACCTTGTTCATGTAGGCGGCGTCCACGTCCTTCTTCAGCAGAACAAACTCATTCTCTGCAGCAGCGCGCTTATTGATCTCATCTTCGTACTTCCTCTTAAAGTCCTCCACCATGCCCTGCATGTTCTTGAGCTCTCCCTCTAGCTTGATCTTCTCGTTGCCCAGGCCGTCCAGCTGTCTGCGGAGGTTGGCGATGTAGGCCTCGAACATGGCGTCCAGGTTGGAGCGGGTGGTGGTCTGGTCCTGGAGCAGGCTCCATTTTGTCTCCAGCATCTTGTTCTGCTGCTCCAGGAATCGCACCTTGTCGATGAAAGAGGCGAAGCGGTTGTTCAGGGTCTTGATCTGGTCCTTCTCGTTGGTGCGGACTGCCTGAATGGTGGGGTCGATGTCGAGCTTCAGAGGGGCCAACAGGCTCTGGTTCACAGTGACTTGAGTGATGGGAGGGGCCACAAAGCCGCTGGAACCACCAGCCATGCTGGAGGAGAACATGCTGCTGCTGCTGTAGCCACCGCCAATGCCAGCAGACCCTCCGAAGGCAGAGCCAGAGCCGAAGCCACTGCCATAGGCAGAGCCGGAGCTGAAGCCGCTCCTCTTCACAGTGAAGCTGGAGGTGGCTGGGACCACAGACCCCCTGGAGCTGTAGCTGGACACAGACATGGCTCTCCTGGACATGTTTGCAGTGGGTGTGAGCTGAGCTGAAGAGGAGATGCTTCAGTAAGGACCAGATGCCTCTGAGTGTCCTACTGTTCGCTGTCTGTGTTTTTATGCAGTGGAGTGGGGGGAGGAGCACTGGGGCCTCTGGGACCATGTGCTACCTGCAGAACAGGTTAGGGCTGTGGCTGTGGAGCCTCCGCCTGTGGAGCAGCCAATGGAGAGATAGTGATCCTGGTCAACAGGATTCTCCTGCTTCAGATTCCAGATTTTAACACCAGGTCTGGGGTGACGGTAGAGGCCTCTGTCAGCCTCTAACAGGAGATATCAATCACTCAAGTCAAGGCATGTGTAAAATATAGCTGAATAAAACATAATTGTTGTAAAATGAATCGTTTATGTTATGTTTATAAATTGTATGATGTTGAAGTTTATTCAGCATCATTCCTAGACATGAACCCTCGACACTTTGTGGAAGTTTTGTGTAGTAAAGTTCAGTCCAGTCTGCCTCTGCTTCTGCTGTAGAGTATTTAATATCTCTGAAGTAGATGTAGAAACCTCTGTGTATGTGAAGTGGATTAGAATTGTTTCAGTAAAAACACAGCTTCTGTAATTTTCTTATACAATGACTGAATGATTAAGAGTAACTCAAACATTTGTATTCTCCTCACAGACAAAACACCACACACTGTACAGCGTACACACCAGTACTCATGTGCAGATACCGTGTATTGCATTTCACTGTAATTAACTGAAAATACCTAAGTGTGATTGAGTCTTTTGAAATATGTACAACTGGAGACACAGATAATTCAGTAATTAAGTAATTTGAGTAATTAAGACTAGATTAACGTCATTCTTCAGAGTAATTTTATTCCATGGTAGCATGCAGGAAGTAATTCTCAGTGAATCAGATGTGATCATGGGAAATCAGTCAAAATCATCAAGTCACAAATCAAGTCACAGTAGAAGAAAGCTAAATGGGTCACTCCAGTGCAGAAATGAGGTGCACATCCTGTATGTGTGAGGCCCTCGCTGCCCAGATAACCTAGATATGACGGCTATGGACTTAACATTACTGTAGTCATACCTGCAGACAATGGAATAGACAATAGAATTATTGAGCTTGAATGCTGACCAGAATAAAATAGAGTTTTTTATTGAATCTTGTATTGTAATATAATGAAAATGTGTTTGTCTCTTGCATTATGGATTTTTGCATTGATATCCATACTTCTGTGGTATATTGTGAGTCTTTTCAGATTCTGAATGTGATTATGTCATTCTCCCCATAAGGGAAAGTGGTTCTTCTGCCTCGTGATTACTTTGCACTTTCATAATTTCTGTTAGTGACTAGAACCTGTAATTAGAACAGAAAAAAAACAGCCTACATTTTCAGTCATCCATGGGGTTCAGAATGATGAAAACTTGCATGTTGGTATCGCAATTAACAATTCAAAACAAACTATTTTTTAACGGTGACCCGTCCTCAAAATCGCACCATAAAACAGGAAGCTGAAACTCATGAATATATTGTGCTTTGAAACGCAGCAGTACAGTACGTTTGGTTCTCATCATTTTGGTACAATGCACTTTATAAATAGTTATTTATCCTGTGTTCTGTGGAATGGGCGGGTGAACATGCCTGCTGTGCACTGGTGTAGCAGGAATGCTCGTCTGTCAGTGAATGGGAGACTAAGTGATGAAAAGATTAAAGTTCATAGTTGAAACTTTTGAAATGGTTTGGATTGCTCTTGTGCTTCTTAAGAGAAGGGAGTGGATTTTGTGGATTTAAGGCCAGAAACAACAGAGTCTTATGCAAGTTTCAAGTTTTTATAACCCTTCTGCTTCATCCTTACTTTTAAAATACACAAGAACCTTTGCTAAAGCTGCACATTTCATGACCAAAATACAATATTTTAATGAAGCTGGGTATTTTGCCCTTTTGTCATTGTATTTTGTCATTTTAACATCAGGCTGTCCAAACCACAGATAAAAACAAGCGAAAGGAAAGACCAACAAGAAAAGTGGAAGTTCTGTGGTCAATAACATTACTCCTGAACTCCCATTAAAATACAGAACAGAACTTATTTCAATTGTAGTAAAATAAAATTACAAATCACTAAATTAATTAAAAATGACATGTAGACGTCATATACTGGTACCATGTTAACTGACTTAATTTTGTGAGCTATAATACAAAACTAATGCAATATTAAAACATTATTCTTTATTTAATCAGTAAGTTTCCATCAAGGTTTAGAATTTAAAGGTTATTGATTACACAAAGTAGATTCATTAAGCTTTAGGTCATGTTATAATGTTGTTACCTCATCAAAAACAGAGCTGGAGTTGTGTTTTGTGTCATTCACCCATGTTTGAGTCACCTTTTATTATTAGTCTGTCATAGGGATGCACCGATACTGGTATTGGATATCAGCACCGATACTGAAAAATGTGCTTGATCAGGTTTCAGTTCCATGATATCTGTTCAGTCGATGATTGGGCCTTTATTTTAATGCAGTAAGACTATTTACAGGCTGTTTTTGGCCTGGAATGTCTCATATTATTTGAACTTTTATTGATACAAAATTCTTCAATAGTTATTTGAAGATGTGTGTAGAATCCCTCAGTCGTCCAGGTAGAATCCTCGGCAAAAGGAGAAATTAAATTTGTATTTCCAATAAGTTTCGCAACTCATCCAAACTGCTTCTTCTTACATGGTACTTCTTGATGCTTTTATAGGGCCGCTTAATGGTTCCCTAATACTGTAAATGAATCCTTCTTCAAAATCAAGACTCAAGTGCATGAGAAAGCCCCATGAACACAGTCAGAGTCAGAAATCTCTCTCTGAAACACTTTATTCTTGGCATTGTTGCTTGAATGCAAATGAGGAGGACAGAGACAGGCCAGTGCAGCGGGTGGGGGTGTGGCCAAACTCTCTGCTCTTTCCTCTTTAGCGGTGCGCTGGTGCGCTGGCCCCACTTCCGCGTTTAGGCGCAGAGGAAGATATGAGACGCCTTCCATTGAAAAATAAACACATTTCCACAGAAAATAAAATGAAACCACTGCTGTTTCAGAGGTTCGGAGGCTCGGATAAAGGACATCCGAGCCTGGAAACACTCTCATGTGTCTCCAGGCAAATAAAAAAACGCATCTCGCATTGCATAGCTTGTTCGCGGTCCAAACTCTCTGGGCATGATTTCCAGAGACGGTGGCTAGACATCCAGATGGGGGGCGGAACTGGATTTGCATCCCCCCCCCCCCCCGAGTGTGACGTCAGAAAGTTCCCTTGTTCAGAATCGCCCGATTTAGCCAGATTTAGCTCAAGGCTAGTTTCCATCTGTAGTCCCACAAAACAGGGCTGAAAGTCGATAAAACACAAGGTACAAAACATGAAAACAACAATGAAAACATGACAACGGAAGCAGTGACAGAATCAAAGCAGGACACAACAGTTTTACAAGGATTTTTAAAGAAATAAGTGTGATTTTCTATCCCTGCACTGGTATTGGTAGATACTTATAGTCAAAGTATTTATATCGGAACTGAAAAAGCTGGATCGGTGCTTCCCTAGTCTGACTACATCTACCTCAAAACGCTCTGTTCCACCTTGTGATGTTATGAAGCAGTAGTTTTCAAATTAAAAGCTTTTACCTTTTGTTCAGCAGAGATCAGCAATTCCAGGGTTGAAATCGTGCAAATGAGTCTAGTGAAGGTCCATGACGTTTAAAAACACAGTGGAGCACTTCCTGTACTGCCGCATGTGAGTGTTAAACATGTGTGAATGAAACAAAACACAACTCCAGGTAGGTTTTTCATGAGGAAACGGTATAAAATGGATCGGAAAATAGAATAATATGGACCCTTTCATTTTAAATAATAAAGTTTAAATAGAGCTAGAGGAACCTCACCTACACAAACACAGGAAGAACATGTAAAGTCCACCCAGAAAGGCCTCATCCCGCCTGGAAATCCAACCCAGGACCCTTCTTGCACTACAAATGCTAATTATTCTGAAAATTGTGATAAAAAACAAAACAAAAACTACGTGAAATAAATCTCACATTAGCGTTTTTAGCATCAGGATCTTTCATTTTGCTTTATTCCTTCCTCGATTTCTTCTCGACACTTGTGGTCTCCTTAGAAACCGGTTTTGGACTGTGGCATATGGGCCCCATTATACAGACATTATAACATGTGATATTAGAGCCTCCTCAGTGCAGAACCATCCAAACATAATCAGGTCGCAGTCCAGACCAGCTGCCACAGGGCTTCTGGGTAAATGCTTGTTTTTTACCGAAATCTGTGCGAGTGATTGGTCTGCTCTCCTCAATGCCTTTTCACTCCCTCAAATCAACAGATGGTGCTTAAATTTGGACCACTTGATATTTCCTCCTGCATTTTAGTGAATTGTAGCAGCATTTTAAAATTCATTAACGTGTTCCCTTCCTTCTCTGGGCTCTAGCCATTTGAGAAGTGTTAAAGTGTCAAATTTAAAGTGTTACGCTGTTTTCCGATCGATGTTAACCCTAGAACACTTTCGCTATAAAAAGTAACACCATCACTTTTGCCGGGTAATTTTTACCCGATATAATATACCCAACAAAAAGTACTTGCCATGAAAAATAGATCAAAATATGACAACACATGATAAATTAGAGTGATTTTCTTTTATTTTCAAGATTCAAGATTCTTTATTGTCATTATGTAAGCATAACGAAATTTTGACAGACTCCTAAATAAAATAAAATAAAATAAATGCATAAATATAAATACATAAATAAATATAAATAAATACATAAAAACATGCTCCAAAATTACTGAAAAATTAGGAATGTGAGAACAAAAAATTCAAATTCAAATAAAAAGAAAAAATAAAATAAAATAAATAAATAATGATACTGGAAACTTGGTGTTTGGTCCATCCATTCCTGGGATATGTGAGACTTCCCTGGTGAAGCACAGACTCCTCGACACACGGACAGTTGCAGGAGGAACAAAAATTGTATTTTTTCAGTGGGTAAAAATGACCAGTTGACTAAAATATTGTTTTCACCATAAGAATTCCCTTTGAAATCACCACTTTGTGATATTTATTCATAACCACTGCACTAAATAAGGATAGATACACATTCCAGGACCACTCTTACTTACCTATTCCTTACATCCTCTTACATTAAATTCATTACATTCTTACATTCCTCTTTCACTGTTGCCGGGTGAAAATGACCCGAAAGCCTGTAGGAAAAAGTGGGCTTTGGGGTAGGGAAACACCTACACCTACCTACACCAAGATGTCAAAAACAACAGTGAAGCTCCCCAGGGACCCATGACACTCAGAAAAATGCAACATATTGAAAATCATGTAAATACTGTAAATAGCTCGGGTGAAAATCACCGGCGATAGTGCTCTAGGGTTAATGTTGTTTCCTCATCAAAAACTTATCAGAATTTCTGTTTTGTTGCATTCACACAAGTTTAACACAGAAATGTTGCATATTTAGGAGTCCTTCTCTCAAACAAAAAACTCTTCCACTTTGTGACATCGTGTGGTAATACAGGAAGTGCTCCACTGTGTTTTTAAACTCCTTCCATCTTCACTGGAATGATTTTGATCATTTCAGCTAAACAAACTGTAGCATCTATTTGATTATGCGAACGTTTTAGAGGCTTAGTGGTTAGAGAATCCACCAACAGACGACAGACACTTTACCACCAGCTCTTGTTGTGTCATTGGGCAAGACATTTCACCCACTTTGTGAATGACCAGAGTGTGAGTGAGCGATTGGCGTGATCAGAGGAGCCAGTGGCAGAGATTGGCAGCCTTGTTTCCATGAGTCTGCCCCAGGACAGCTGTGCCTACAGATAGTCACAGGTGTGGAGACATGTTTAGGCCTGCACAATACAGTATATTGCATTTAAATAGCAATTTGAGCATGTGCAATTATCAAATCACAAAGGCTGCATTTATTTAGGTCATATATGTCCACTGTAAACAACAAAATGTCAGTTTTTTTTTTTAATTTTGGGCTTCTATAAAATTATGTTCTGAAATGCATTGGACAGATTGACAAATTGATCCGTAAAGCTGGTCACGTGATCGGCTGTGAGCTGGAGACATTTGTCACAGTGAGGGACAGGAGGACACTGGACAGACTGCTCTCCATCATGGACACTCCTACTCACCCACTGCACCAGACCGCAGAGGGTCAGATAATACTCCCTACAACTGTACAACAACTCACCCTTATGTAACAAATAATACTCCCTACAACTGTATATAGCTGGGACTGGACATCTTATTTGATATTGTATTTTATACTTATTTATTATTATTTATTTTTCTAATTTATTCTGATTTGTACATATACATTTATTATTATTTTTTTATTTTTATGATTATGGTCTTTTGCACTTTGGTTGCTATTCTGTCTATTTTTTGTTACCCTCTGTTATATATTATATTTGATGAGTGAGCTACTGAACCCAAATAATTTCCCTTGTGGACCAATAAAGTTTGTCTAAGTCTAAGTAAGTCTAAAAGTTGAAGTCAGATTTCAGTCTTTTCTCAAACACTATTAGAAAAGTTTGAAATGAGCACTTTGAACACAATCTGACTTATTTAAAAACCATAAAAAGCAAATTTAATCACAGTTGTAATATTTAAAAAAATATACTGAATACCAATTACAATTTTTTACCCAAATTGTTACCCAGGAGGAGGCCCCGGGGAAGACCCAGGACACACTGGAGGGACTATGTCTCTCGGCTGGCCTGGGAACACCTTGGGGTCCCCCCGGAGGAGCTGGAGGAAGTGTCCAGGGTGAAGGAAGTCTGGGAGTCCCTGCTTAGACTGTTGCCCTCACGACCCGGCCCCGGATAAGTGGAAGAAAATGGATGGATGGACAGATACCCAAATTGTCCAGCCCTAAATACTGTTTTTCTGACTTTCTGGAAATCCCTGTCGAAATCAAAACTTTGAATCTGATTTTTCCTGATCTTTTATTTATATTTCATGCTAAAAGACTAAAACTTTGACAACTATAATTATTACACTGGTCTACAAGCAAAAGTAGTGAAATTTTTCTTGGTTTATAAAGAAAAAGTAAGTCAGAAGTGCTGATTGGCTATAGTTTCCAAGATATAGTATTGGGTCAAAATAGGAAATTTATGCAAAATAAGGCAAAAATGGTAATTTATCAGAAGGTACAGTGTGTCTACAAGCAACCAGTTCTATCTGAAAGCCTGTCTGCACATTCCAATACATTCATTTTAATATGTCTAGAGTATTAACATTAAATATTTTTAGATTTCACATAAGAGAGATGCCTCGAAATTGTGTGCGCCTGATGTCTTAAGATATTTCTTGTTTATTTCTTGACGGATAAAGAAGTGCAAGTTAAACATTTTCAAAATATAAATATTATTTTTAAGCAAAAATGCCTAAATCTATTGTATAAACAGATGCGATTTTGATGTAAAACAATATCATTAAATATCTTGAATACATTAGCTAACCAGCACAGTTATCAATAGATTTTCAATTCATCATATCAATATAAATGAGATTTAGCCACTTTTATCTCGGAAGCAGATCGAGTCCAAATATTTGTAGACCAGTGTATAATTGCCAACTTAAAGCTGCATTGTGCAACTTTTTTTTTATCACAAAGGAGACCAAACCAGACTAAGTTACAGGTCAGATCTGTGGAGAGGCGACCCCGCTCAGTCAGAATGCCTGTATTATTGAGCTGTAAAACGATCAGTAATTGAATCAATTTAAGGTAGAGCTGTTTAATTTCAAACAGATCGATGACATATCCATAGAAACAAGCAAAAAGTTACACAGAGCACCTTTAACTTGTATAACAAATTTATGTCAGGTCAACTTTTCTGTTCTCTATGTTCAGTTTCAGCAGGTTTTCGGTGGCCAGGTTCAGGGACTGGTCTGACTGCTTTAGTGGCTGAAGGGAGGATTTCAACACCAGTTTTACGTCGTTGAGTGATGTGGGATGGGACTGACATTTCTGCAGCTAAAGGCATGCGTTTTACTTTTTTATAGAGCACTTTTACCCACAGTTGAAAGTAATCACCGCCACGCTTCAGGGTCCATGAAACTGATCGAAGCAATGACCTTTTGTTTTGAACTGTGAGACCTGTAAAACCGCTCTTATAACAGAACCGCAAACTGTGGAAGATATAAACTTTAGTAGTAGTAGTAGTAGTAGGAGTAGTAGGAGTAGTTATAGGAGTAGTAGGAGTAGTTGTAGGAGTATTAGGAGTAGGAATAGTTTTAGTAGTAGTAGTAGTAGGAGTAGCAGGAGTAGCAGGAGTAGCAGGAGTAGCAGGAGTAGTAGGAGTAGTAGGAGTAGTTTTAGTAGTTGTAGTAGTTATAGGAGTAGTTGTAGTAGTAGTTGTAGTAGTTATAGGAGTAGTTGTAGTAGTTATAGTAGTTGTAGGATTAGTAGTAGTAGTAGTAGTAGTAGTAGTTGTAGGAGTAGTAGTAGTAGGAGTAGTTGTAGTAGTAGGAGTAGTTATAGGAGTAGTTGTAGGATTAGTAGTAGTAGTAGTAGGAGTAGTTGTAGTAGTAGGAGTAGTTGTAAGAGTAGTTGTAGGAGTAGTTGTAGTAGTAGGAGTAGTAATAGTAGGAGTAGTTGTAGGAGTAGTTGTAGTAGTAGGAGTAGTTGTAGGAGTAGTAGGAGTAGTTGTAGGAGTAGTTGTTGTAGTAGTAGTTGTAGGAGTAGTTGTAGTAGTAGTAGTTGTAGGAGTAGTTGTAGTAGGAGTAGTTGTAAGAGTAGTTGTAGGAATAGTAGTAGTTGTAGTAGTTATAGGAGTAGGAGTAGTAGTAGTAGGAGTAATTGTAGGAGTAGTTGTAGTAGTAGGAGTAGTTGTAGGAGTAGTTGTAGTAGTAGGAGTAGTTGTAGAAGTAGTAGTTATAGGAGTAGTAGTAGTAGGAGTAGTAGTAGTTGTAGTAGTAGTAGTTGTAGTAGTAGGAGTAGTAGTAGTAGTTTCAGGAGTAGTAGTAGTCATTGTTGTACTAGTAGGAGTAGTAGTAGGAGTAGTAGGAGTAGTTGTAGGAGTAGTAGGAGTAGGAGTAGTTTTAGTAGTTGTAGTATTAGTTGTAGTAGTTATAGGAGTACTTGTAGGATTAGTAGTTGTAGTAGTTGTAGGAGTAGTAGTAGGAGTAGTTGTAGTAGTAGGAGTAGTAGGAGTAGTTGTAGTTGTAGGAGTAGTAGTAGTTGTAGTAGTTATAGGAGTAGTAGTAGGAGTAGGAGGTAGGAGTAGTAGGAGTAGTAGTTGTAGGAGTAGTTGTAGTAGTAGGAGTAGTTGTAGGAGTAGTTGTAGTTGTAGTAGTAGGAGTAGGAGTAGTAGGAGTAGGAGTAGTTGTAGGAGTAGTTGTAGGAGTAGATGTAGTAGTAGTAGTAGTAGGAGTAGTAGGAGTAGGAGTAGTAGGAGTAGGAGTAGTTGTAGTTGTAGGAGTAGTTGTAGTAGTAGTAGGAGTAGGAGTAGTAGTAGGAGTAGTAGTAGGAGGAGTAGTAGGAGTAGTTGTAGGAGTAGTTGTAGTAGTAGTAGTAGTAGGAGTAGTTGTAGTAGTAGGAGTAGTTGTAGGAGTAGTAGTAGTTGTAGTAGTTATAGGAGTAGTAGTAGTAGGAGTAGGAGTAGTAGGAGTAGTAGTAGTTGTAGTAGTAGTAGTAGTCGTAGTAGTAGTAGTAGTAGTAGTAGTAGTAGTAGGAGTAGTAGTAGTTGTTGTAGTAGTAGTTGGAGTAGTAGTAGTAGTAGTAGTTTCAGGAGTAGTAGTAGTTGTTGTTGTACTAGTAGGAGTAGGAGTAGTTGTAGTAGTAGTAGTAGCAGTAGTTGTAGTCGTAGTTGTAGGAGTAGTAGTAGGAGTAGTTGTAGTAGTAGGAGTAGTAGTAGTTGTAGGAGTGGTAGGAGTAGTATTAGGAGTAGTTATAGTAGTAGCTGAAGTAACTGCAGTTGTAGTAATCGTAGGTAGTAATCGATGGTAGGACTGTCACGATATATTGCTGCAGAGAGATATTGTGATAAACGATAATAAAACTATTTTATGCAAGTAATACAGGAAGGGCTCCACTGTGTTTTTAAACTCCATGCACCTTCACTAGAATCATCTGGATCATTTAAACCCTGGAACTGCCAATCTCTACTGAACAAAAGGTGAAAGGAACTTTGGAGATAATAAAGGATTACTTAAACATGTGTGAATGAAACAAAAGGAAAAAATTGACACTACTGAAGGATAAATCAATATAATACTGTAATTATTGTGACAGGCCTAAGCAGAGGTTACAAAACGCTTCACAAAACACACCTAAAATGCAACAAATCCAGTAAAACCTCATAGTAAAAATTAGTGAAGAAAGAAGTTTTAATGCTGGAATGTCGCTTTAAACCAAGCGTAAATCCTTTAATCCCAAATACAAACAACAAGTGGAATCCTTTGTATCATCTGACCTTGTATCAAGTTTTGACCTTTAAAACCGTCACTTCAATATGTAATAATAAGAAAAATGTTCTTGAAAACGAGAATTTACATACCTTAAAAAGTTGTGAGTGTTTGGAAGGGGTTTTAATGTGCAAAACTGGACTATGGCGTATATAGTTTATAATAAGAACACCATGAGATTAATGCAGCCTTAATCCCTAAGTTTTAAGTTCACTATTTGTGTATTTTAGTCCAATATTTGTGTCTTTTCTTATCACTTTTTTAAACAGTGAATCTCCCACGGTGTTGTACAGGCTCCTGCTTTCCATTTGAAATAAAACACGACATCAGTTTGCTGTGAATGCATCCTCTTCGTAAAGCTTTATTGCCCTTGTGCCTTAAAGCTGGGGTAACTGACTGCATTTCTAGTAAAGAGTACGTTTCGTTTCCCCATGAAAACGATGTTGGAAATCAGCACAATCACATCTCTGCGTACTGGCTGCATCTACGTATTAAACATTTTATTAATCGCGTGCACTGAAATAAGATTGATACACTGTAACGCATGTACAGGATCCTGTTTTTAAACCACAGATTCAGTCTTTGTTCTACTTGTGCAATGACTACAGTTAAATTCATTTTAATTAAACATTGTGTGACGGAGTAGCCTCGTCAAAGCCCGCGCTAACCTAAAGCTGCGTCCCATTACTCTGTCTTACCCCTTCCCCTTTAGCTACGTCTTTGTCTTGCCCCTCGATACCGAGCTGAGAGGGCTTGGGGTATGAATGTTCCCTAAGACAGAGGTCTTCAACAGGGGGGTCGCGACCCCTAGGGGGGTCGCGGAGGTACTGCAGGGGGGGTCGCGAAATCTTTTGATTTCACTTTAAAATAATATAATTTTATTACCTGGCCAGCCAAATGATATCTCTCTGTATTTCCTATACAGCGTGATACCATTTGGACACCCTCCATCCACCCTCGCTCCTCCGGTTAACAACGGACTCCGCGATTCTGATTCGTTCAAAGATGGTGACGTCAGTG